>JAFELO010000421.1:632513-665071 GCA_017140195.1 Eumaeus atala | reverse complement strand
AAAAAAAAAAAAAAAAAAAAAAAAAAAAAAAATAGGAGGCGTTTTTGCGCACGAGGCAAGGGGTGAGGATGGGAACCTCGCCCCATTGCACTGTCCCAAAGTTGGTGGGGTTATCCTGTAGTGCGCGACAAGCCCAACTGTAGTCGTTCCCTTAGGTGCCTGACTAGCCGTCGAGGTGCCCTGATGATTAGTTGTTTCGGGGCAACATAGGCGGCACTGATGGCACTCGCGGTGGTTTTCGTGGGTATTCGGCATTATAATATGCCACGTTTTGGTTACCTTTTTAATTGTCATTAAGGAGGTAACTAAACAGCAATTGTGGATTTTCTTCTTTTTGGGTTCTACTATTCTCAAGAAGTGCCTTTTTTGTTTTTCGACACGTTCCTGAGGCTGTGCAAAGAGAGGCTGACGATTGATCCAACCACCCTTCTGGGTAGAAATTTTGCCAAAGGCTCCGGTATTCCTAGAATCGGCTTTACTAAGGGTGATTTCTTGATTGGCAATTTTTGTCTTTGTTTCGTAAGGAACTCTCTTGCTTCTTTGTCAGTCTTTCGAATTTCGAGTATTTCTATAATCTCCATCTCTGAAATCAGTTGTATTAACATTTAACAGTACTCATCATACTTGAAAAAAATGTATGCCTGAAAACGACTCGACGGATTTTTAAGGTTGACCGAGTACGAGAAAAAATAAAAGAATCGCTTAAAAGATTTCCAAAGCTCCACGTGGAATGAAATATTTCAGTTTGACCCTGTTGAGCGTATTGTGCGATCGCGTGTGTTTAAATAAATTTCACAATGAAACAGAGATGGTACTTACCAAGACCATTAGGTCCGGACAGCGGGAGGTGTCGCTGCGGCAGGCTGGAGTGGCCCGGAGCGTGCTTCACCTCGTTAAAGTGCAAGTAAGCTTCGCCCAGAAACGTGCTCCTCATATTGAATGTATCCTTGTCCTTCACTACGATATGCACTAGAGCATCCTGTATACTGCGCTGTTCGGGGCTCAGCGGTCTGAGGACAGAAGTAGATTAGTCTGTTTACCTAGATTTAGCTTAAGGATTAGAAATCATTCGGAACTTGATGACTATCGACTCCCTCAAACATACAAACATACGTAATCAATATATATAGTAGTACACATAATATCTATGGTAATGCGTTGCCATCGTTTCCTTATCCCCCCCTAATGGGCTACCGACTACTCACAAACCGAACGAAACGCAACACCGAAGTGGTCATTTCACACGGAGGGTGTTCACTGACTTTAACCAAGGAACCAACGCTTCTTTACACCAGTTCCAAGAATCCATCTGCCAGGTGCGGGGCCGCCACGCAATTATTAACGTATTAAGCTCACCATATCGTTTTACTTACATAATGAACTCTTCGTCGTACAGAGGAAATAAGCTTTTGTGTTGTATTTGCGTCTTTAAATTCTTGATATTTGAAAACAAATGCCTTGGAAGTAACATTATTTTCACATACGAATTACAGAAACCTAGAAAAAGAGATAATTCGTAATCTTAATAAAAAATTTGAGCGATTTACGGAAAAATGATTTAAACACAATACAAATAAAAAAAACTTATTTCAGTAAAGTAACACTTGACACGGTGGAAAAAGATACTCTCTTTCCAACGTATCAAGGCCAAATTTGAATACATTTGCTGTAAAAATCACCACAAAAAAGGTGTTGTTTTCCGTATTTTACGAAAAATTACTTACTGGCGAACAAGTTTTATTGGATGGTATAACAAGTATAGAAATGCATAAAAATTTCTTAAGACTTTTTTACATGTCAAATCATATTTCTACACTGTCCATTCTTTAGAAATTCATTAATTTACACTTACCATTCGAGTTTATAGGAGTTAATTGCCTTGCGTTCATGATTTCAAGCCACAAGTGTTCTTCATCAAACTGCGCTCGAACTGTTATCAAACTCATCTCCGGATCGCTAAGAGCCTGTTGATCCTGCCACCGATGCAAGTGGTGCTGGTGTATCAGGTCCTTTGTCTCCGTACCGTGATTTTTTAATAAATACTCTACGCATTTTAAGGTGTCTGTCTTTTGGAGCTCTTTATCGTCTTGGCGAAACGACTGTTCCATTACTGGTAAATATTTGTGTACGTTACGGAAGAAAATGGGCGGTCGATGCTTCTGTGTTAGAATGAAAGAAAAAATTACTGATTATAATATAAATGCAACATTATAAATAATTATTTTTGAATAGGTATTATTAACGAAGAAACTTACAATAAAATTTTTTTCAAAAAGGCGTAAACGTATATTGAAAAAATGGTCTTACTTAATGCCGCACAGTATTTCCTGCATTCTATGGTGACTCGATTGTCTTCTGGGCTTCGTACTAGCTAGGGCTCGGCTAGGAAATTAGATGCTATATTACAATCTCTTCGATGCTTACCTCTAAATTTTCTTGTATCAATTTGTACAAAGCTTCACCCAGTAGATCCCAAAATAGACCCAAAGTTGTTGTGAAGTTTTCGATGTTTAAATTTTCATGTAAAGTATTAAAATTAGCTTCTAAATATCTCATAACAGTATCCACACTCGAGCAATCACTTTGTAACAACTCGGCATTGCTTACTAATAATTTCATAAAACAAGCCATAATCTGTAAATACAAGGAATATTATTCACGAATAATAATAATATAAATGTAATTTTTTTTCCAACCGTGGTCCATAGAAGTTAGTGTTATTACAAAACATATTATTAGTTCACACATATAAAGTAAACAGAAGACGGCTTCTCCACAGTGTCTAGTAGCTCACCGAACCTTCAAAACAAGGAGTTCCATGACCTGCTAGTCAAGGACAAATCCAGTCGATTCCCAGGCATCTTCAGAACTCTGTTCGGGCGGCCCGCACTCAACGCAGTAGCGAAGCGACCTTATTGCGAATTATTATTTAATTTTTAATTTTTAAAGATTTTTTTATTTCCACTTACCTTTTTCATTAGCGCGTCAAGAAAGCCTACAATTTTATTGCTGACTGTATCTTTAGCATTCTCAATCAAGTTTTGTAGCGTCACTCGATATCTGCATCTAAATAATAGACACTGTTTTATATTCTCACAAACGTTAAGGCAGATTATCAATCGATTCTATATCGTTTACAATTTAATTTTTGATTTTCATCACAATTTTACAATGTACATTGTAAAGCTCGTATACAATAGGGTATGTAGACTTAAAGTTCATTATTTCATCCATTAATTTTAAAAAATCTTTGAAAGTGAATAGTGTGTGAGACGTTTTCCGCGTCCATTTGTCATAGCTATCTATTCAACTGTCTAGACAACTGAAATTGTGGTTATTACACACAAAAATGAAAACAGTGGCCAGAATTGTTTATTACTAACTCGATTAAAATTTGGCTGATAATCAGTATATGTGGTGACTGGGATAGTGTTCAAAAATTCAGCTCATTGAACACAACATATTACTCATAAAGCCCATTAACAGTCTAAAATATTACATTGAAACCGAGAAAAGTTCGTGACAATGAAATGTCGAGAGTAATGCACAACCTTCGGCGTGCGATAGAAAAATAGTTACATTTCAGAACGTGTTGAGATTCTTGTATGGCACAAGCTCCGAATAATATCATCTGTGCCCAATTTCGCAATGAATGGAGCGAGATTTTCATGTACGAAGCCAATGTTATTGATAGTAACACAATGCTGCGGGGTAACTTGGAAGAGTTCTTCCATCGGTTGCTCCACCGTCTCCAGGCGACTTGACATTTTCTCCGAGTAGAACATGCAGCAGCGGCAGACATCCTGAAAAATGAATAGGTACATAAGTATTCTCGGAATCGTACGCAATGTCCGAAAATTTTATATATATTTGCGTGCGCTTAGTTCGGTTTGTTATGGCGAGACTAAACTAATCTAATCCTTCGGAACAGGGATATTTTCATAGAGAACATGACTGAAAAACACTGTCACAAAGTAAGATGTTTTGACTAAGCAAATATAAAGAAACGATAAAGAATTTTTAAAGAAATACGGTCTACTAAATCCTCATTATAGATGAGACTTATTTTTACTACTTAAACACGAATTTTCAATAGTTTCATACTACCCTCTACGATTGAACATTTAGAAATTAAATATTGAGAAAAGAGTGGCCAACTGACTCGCACGAAGCGCACGAAGCACTCGACACCATAGGGCGTAAGCGAGAGGTACCTCTCGCTTACACTCGATTCACCTCCATGATTCATCACCTCCATGAAGGGGAATCACCTCCATGATTGTGCTGATCCACTGCCAATCAGCAATATCACCATCTCTTACAAATGTTATAAACATCTAATATATTTATTTCACTGCGTAACTTATACTCACATCTACAACTTTTGTCACAAAGGCGAAAGAATCTTCATCAACTGGCCACGCCAATTGTTGCCAGAAAGTTTCATACACCTGGTAGAAAATAGCTATTGTATCCACACTCGAGCTACTGTAGCTCACGTTAGGCGCTACAGGCACCAAATCATCCAAATCCACGGCTCTGTCGATGCGCATTACCGCCTTAAATGCTGCCATGTCTAGCCAGAGTGTCACACCACCACAGAACCACAAATGCAATTTCAGTTCGGTGTCTTTCTTCCAACCCAACTCTTCAATATCTTGTTTTAAACTAAAATTAAAACACGTAGGTAGGTATAGGGAAAAGAAAATAATATCGTAAATATTTTGTGTATTCTTTTCAAATTAGACAATAATTCGCATTGAAATAAATATAATTGTATTATGAGAAGTTATTTGCAAATTAACTATTTTTTGTAATTTTAGTACATTAAAAGTTAACAAGCTATTTGCACCGGCTTCGTCTAGGAGCCAAATTACACACGGAAACCTTCCTCGGGATTCGCTATGTTCCACCATCAAAACCTGTGCAGTAGATTTTGAGTAAATTGGTCACATACTGACAGGAAGCTTTGAAGGGACTTTGTTTTATATATAAGAAGATTGCACGAAGAGGCCAATTTTAGCCTCCAATTTTATCTTTGTTGTCTCATTAGGTGAGAACTACGAATCAATTTTATTTCTAACACAATTCAATGATAAAAATATGTATTTTTTACTATCCAGCTTTCTAATAAGTTCGTCTTAAAAGTCTAATCTAGGTTTTATAACATAAAACATGTACAAAATCAGAACCTTTTCAGTGCAAGATACAGCTCGAACAAAGTAGGACCCATTGCAAAAAAATTTAGATCCGATTCATATTCTCCAGGGTTTGGGTTACCTATTACATCATTACTGTCATCTGTATTAGAATTTTCATTTAATGGAGATTCTTCTTTCCGCCGAAGCCACCTGAGACTCTGACATACCAAGATTACTTTTGGCTCCATCAATATTGTTATTTTGTTTCCTAAAACGCCTCTTACTACTTTTGAATACGGAAATGACATTACTCTGAAATGTCAGTAAATTGTATTTATTTTTTGTTTTATTCTTCTAAGTCTACGGTAAATAAAAACAAAACAGAAGAACAAAATTACTAAAGAAAGTATAATTACATAATCTTATTGCCTTCGATTACTCGACTTCCATACTCTAGGATCTCATGACCGACCTGGTCATGAGATCCTGGAGTCCTCGATTTTTGATGTTCATATTCAAACTATTCTGAGGTGACAAGCATAAAAAAATGCAGACGAAATTGAAAACATAATCTTTTTTTATGCCCACCGGCTGGGTCAACCGGGAACGTGGCGGTTATGTCGCAGGTTCAAATCCCGCCTAGGTCGTGGATGTTTATACCTGCATTGTATGTTTATAATAAAAACTCAAATATATGAACATTCTTAAATTTATAAGAATATTAAATACATATCCGTTGTCTAGAGCCTGTAGCACAAGTCCTTTCGTTACTATCCCCATGACAAGGCTAACGTGGTATGATAAGTATTCACATATTATTATTATTATTATTATTATTATTATTATTATTATTATTATTGTTTAAGTCGAAAAATGAAACTCACTCTTCAAAAACGGTATCATAATAAACAGCTCGCCGTAAGTCCGACCGTACAGATTTTATCACCTTGATTAAATGTTCCAGCCGCGCTTCTTCCGTCTTGTCCTCAAATTCGTTATTATCTAAAATATGCACGAACCAATCCGACACAGTCTGTGTAACCACCTGATGCAGTACCTCTTTGATACTCAGTCTGGTGCCATTTTCTTTATACGTCAACCAACCGTACAGTGTTCCTGAAAATAAGTCTGTACACCCCGGAGGGACAATAAGGGACAGTTTATTCAAAATGGTCAGAGCCTCCGTTAAGGTTTTCAAAGTAATTTCTTCTTCCACATTTGCGTTCCTCAATAATTTTATATATTGAAAACAGGCATGAAGTATATATTTTGCTCCTTCCCAGAAAAAATTAGCACCCTCATCGTTTATAACACCTGAAAAACAGGAAATAAATACGTCTACGTTTCAGCTAGATAATAATTAGTTACAAGTGATTAGTTTACCAATGCGTACATTTTGAGACAGAAAAAAAATATTACACTAAGGTTTATTAATCATTGACAAGTCAAGCATCCATAAAGCTAACATTTATTAATCACAAAAAGAAACAATAAAATAGTACCACGTCTTTATAACGAGCGCAATGGCAGACTAATTATAACTTATTTATGCATTTACATTTAATACAAGCCTTTGTTTTTAGTTGGAAGTTCTTTGCGGAAAGAAATTAGGTACTCACCAGACTGTAAGGGATCAGAAATTTTCTCGCTAAGAGTGACAAATAGACTAAAATTAATTGGATGTTCTGCAACAAGTGAGCAGTAGACAAACCAATGGGTCAGCCAATTCTCGACTTGAGAAATGCCTGTCTGGGCCACATACTCCGTAAGAATAGCCTCGGCAGATGGACTGAAGTCACCGCACCAGGTCGCAGTTGCCTGGGGATGAGACCAAAAAATATTATTAGATAAATCACCTTTCTGAGACCATTCCAGAAATTTCGCATCTCATGTTTTTGGCTTTGCTCGCATTTCGATATTCATGAGTCTAGAGATAAAACTGCTGTATCAATCAATACTTAGGTTTGCGTATGCTAAATTATTTTGTCAAGTGCAGGGACAGTCCATGTCATTGACATAAAATAATAAGACATCATCAACATAATCATTATCAGCCCTAATAGTGCCACTGCTATACATAGGCCCCCTTTTGTGAACGCTAAGACGGCCGATCTCCTGCTACCCGCAACCATCGTCTTCCCACCTGGTGAAAGGTCGACCAAAACTTCGTTTTCCTAAACGAGGCCTCCACTCCGGAACCTTACTGGCCCATCTCCCATCTGATCTTCTGAGTGTGTGACCAACCCATTGCCACTTCAGCGAGCCTATTCATCGCATGATATCGGATACTTTAGTTTTATGCACCTATGGTTTCGTTACGAATTCTATCGGGCAAAGAAACACCCAACATAGCTCGTTCACTAGCCCGCTGAGCTACCTCAAGCTTGCGGGGCAGTCCTAAATTAATGTGCCTATGTTTCGACCCCGTAGGTCATCACGGGGGAACGCAATGCTTGAGAATAATATACACTATGATACCATTACGTACGACAGGTACAAGGACAACCCCACCATGGTTCAAGCCTTGTCGTGGCTCATTAGCCCGGAGTGATCCGAGACGCCTTGTGCGAAGACAATTGAACCGAGGAGGTGGCGGCTGTTTGTACCGTATTCTCTTATATAGAAGAGGGGACTAAAGATCAGTTCACTCAGATCTGATCACTCTTTGTACTCGTCTTATATAATCTCCCTTATATATAGAAGAGAGGACAAAAGAGCACAAGGTGGCGGCGCCTGTGCGCACGTCGCAACGGGGAGAGGATGGGAACCTCACCCCATTACCCTGTCCCAAAGTCGGTGGGGTTGTCTTGTGGTATGGGATAACCCCATCCTGTGGAGGTGGCGTCGATCCCTTGGCGTCGGTCCCTTCGGAGGCTGAGTAGCCGTCAAGGTGCCCTAATGTTTTGTAGCTCCGCGGCACCTCACCAAAGGCGGCACGGATGGCACTCGCGGTGGTTTTTGTGGGCATCTGGGACTACAATGTACCGCGAACCCCACACACCACTGGACCCCAAGTCCAGTAAAGGAGACCACGTAATAAAAGCATAAAATATCTCACAACTTCCAGTAACATAGGAGGATCCACACCAATGCTAATAGCTCTGAATATCTAAGAAATTGTGCGGATTATGTTAACAAATGTACGATATTCAAGAAAAACCAGCAGACACAAATGTCTTCGTTAGTCCGTTGAACTGTAGAGTCGGGAGCAATAGCGCCGCCAACCAGTGGTAGGTCCCCCCAAAAAAAAAATTAAGACAGAGAAACATGATAATCATCAGTATGTGTTAAATCTATTGTTCGTACCTCCAGTCTCACCAATTCGTGTAACAGCAGTTTCCTGAACAGACGCCTGTATTCCTTTACGGCAAGGCGTAAATCGTTGTGGAGTGAAAAACTGCATCTCACTTTCAGTGTGCCTTGCGATTTTCCATTTTCGTCACATAAACTCAGAGACCGAATAAAGTCGCCAACAGGTATGTACTGTGAACATACATATAGTTTATTTTATTTACAAAATTAAATACATTAAAATAATATATACAAAATTCGTACAACCAATTATATGTCGGAAAATATAAATGATATATAAACACTTTTTTATAGAATAGCGGGGCAAACGAGAAATCGGGGATTTTTTACGACCGACGCCTATGAGCATCCACTTAATTACTATGCCGATGCGTTGACCTCCTTCACGCCCCCTCCCTCCCCACCAAAACGAACTGCACGAAACGCGACACTGAAGATACCACTTCACGGCGGTATTATGTGAGCGAGAGGTACCTCCCCGGTCGTGCAGTCCCAATTCCCTTGCATAGGAGGATGTATTGTCATGGACTATGCATGGCACTACCTCCTCCTAAAAATATATATAGAATTATTTAATTAATGTACTTATAAAATATATCCTAACCATTAAGAATAGAATATGTTCTATTCTATACAGAATAGAACTAATTAACCGAAACTGTATAATTAGGGTTAGTTAGTTGATTAATATATTTAATTGCAATTTGCACTAGAGATTAGGTTAGGTCAGCATCTGAATTCACCTTACCTTCTCTCTAGCAGCTCGTCCCAGGGATCGATAGCTTAAAGCAAAATAAAGCATAAGTTTGTAAAAGCAAGGCATTGAATAACCTTATGATTTGTATGCACTTTCGTACAATACATATTATTATAATACTCAAATATGAAGCGGTTACAATGTCATGCTAATTAGCGCACGAAGTTAAATTAATAAATGTATTATGGTTACGAACAACACATCTTGACGTCACACAAGTTTAGACAGAGACAGTCGTATGCCACAATTTATGATTCTCAGATACTTAAAACTAGTTAGATGTTATGAAATAAGTGAGCAGCAGACCCTATGGCTGTCGTCAGCCAATTCTCAGTGTGAGAAATGTCTCTTTGGTCTGTAATTAAGAAAGGCTTCGATAGGCAAAAGTCACAACACTAATTCGTAGTTGCTTGACCACATTAATGCACTATGCAGTATATAGTCTCTATATGAATGCCGGCATATTATAGTTACTTGCTAATAACGCTTATTATATATTGAATCCCCGATGTTTCCGTAGCTTTACAGTAAGTAATCTTCGTTTATGACTGATGATAAAAACGGAAGATCTTCTTAATTAAATTACTTTAACAATTCTAACCCCAAGGGACGTATAACAAATAACAGCAAAATAGGGGATGTTTGCATATTCACTTAAAGATTTCATTCGTCAGTTTATTTAATTTTTAAAGTTAAAGTTAAATTGTTACGGCTACCAGTGATTTTGCAGTAATAACGGTATACAGCCGCATAAATTACATTTACGACGCAAGTTACATATTTGCCGAATTTCGGCTACTACAGCCATCTCTTTTCATACTAGCCAACTGCGTCTGACATTTCCCGCTCGCCCTTCTGTTCCCTCGTTCCCGTATTTTGATGGGATAGTGGTCCGACGTCAAGCCTTGTCGTGGCGGTGGGGTTAGGCAGCCTGGGGGTGAACCCAGGCGAAGCCAATTGAACCGAGGGGGATCGTTGCACTCCTCCTCCTCCCTCTTATAAGAGGGGGCTTAAAGATCAGGAGGAGGAATCGCTCTCGGTACCCCTCTTATAAGAAGAGGGGACCTAAGAGCAACAGGAGATGAGAGGCAAGGGGCGAGGTTGGGAACCTCACCCCATTGCACTGTCCCAAGGTCGGTGGGATTGTCCTGTAGTGCTGGGCAACCCTATCTGTGGAGGTGGAGTCGTCGAGTTGCCCTAATGATTGTTGTTCCGAGGCACCCCATCAGGGCCGGCACTGATGGCACTCGCGGTGGTTTTTGTGGGTACTCGGAACTATCATGTGCCGCGAGTCCCACACACCACTGGACCCCACCGAGGGCCGGTGAAGGCGCGTAAATGCGTTTCCCCGCGTCAACAAAAAAAAAGTGGTCCGACGTGACCGGATAGAAATAAAGCGGCACGACACACTAAACCAAATCACAAGTCACTTATCAGCAAATGTAATAGGAGCAAATATTTAGGGAAGTTTGTAAAAAAAAGGCCACAAGTCTTTAATAAAATTGTAACCTAATATTTTTTCAATTGACTACGATAAATAGTTTCATATTGATGTCTTAAGTTTACGCAGAACTTATTCATTACTTTTACAGATTTTATAGCGGGTATAATAGTTTCGTAAAAATTAAAAATAACTACCTTTAAAGGCATGTTAGCTTTGCCACTCAATTTGTTTTGCCTCTTCATAGATTCTATATCGGTAATATCATCAATTGAAAGTTTTTTAATAGCCTCTCCTTCTAACATAATATGCGATGCGCCTTTATTGATTTCAGTGGAGCACCTGTGAATTAATACACGTGCAGATTTACTCACAATTTTTCAAGTAAAATTTTTGTATGTACGCTTGACTCGAGAAGTAGACTGTTGAATCTGATACGAAAGCGTTACGAAAACGAGCCCCAGAGGAGTTGATTAAGACATAAGTTAGTGAAAATAAAAATAGAGAAGTTATACGGAATTTGAGAGGAAGATATAAGAAGTATGGGTAAATTAAGATATAAAAAGAGAGAATCTTTTTGTTTATTAGTGTTAAGTCAAGAAAGAGAGAGAGCGAGTGAGGTGCGAGCACATATTTTCTTTTTCTCTTTCTCTCATAGTAAGTTACGTTTTGTATAAGTAACCAAATAAATTTTATTTCGGTCGTGTTAAATTGAATATTTTTATATAGCACAAAAAATATGTTGGATGTGTCTTATCTACTATCAGGTGAATCTGGTATGCTAATGGAATTACATTCATGCCTTTATACTCATTAATCTATCCATTTCACATTAAGTGTTGATATTTTCAGAAACGTGGTCAAAAGTAAAACGGTAACGGTTTTTTATTAAGTAGTTACCTTAAATATAAAATAAAACCACGGGAAAATACTAAACGACACATAAATCCTAATGGCGCATAACAGCTATATTTATACCAGAACGAGTTTCGGTGGGGGGGTTAGGGTATTCCCGACGCCGGCGTATGCCGTAGGCTCGTAGTCAGAACTGTGACGCTTACGTCACTTTATAATCTTGACAAATAATATTGTATGGACTTACCACACCTCCAGACAGAGTGAATCACTGGTTAATACCCCCGGTACGGGACTGAAAATATAAATAAAGTGAGTTCAGTGCAGTATACAAATATATCTCTCCTCATAGACTACTGAAAACTAATGCAGAAAAAAAAACAGTAAAGTGAAAGCTGCAGGACCCTCCTATACTAAACTACCTAACCCACAAGAAATATAGAATAGATGCATACATAAATAGAATAGTTCTGCTGTCATTTAAAGTTGAAAAGCTTTCGATATTTCAAGCGTATTTAATCACACAACCTATCCAGCTACAAACCAAGCATAAGCCAACAGAAAATGTTCGGGTTGATAAGCAGCTTCTTGTTGTAATATAAAAGTTAAAGATCTGGTACATCTGCTGAGATCTGATGTAAAAGGATTAGCTGAACTGTAAGACATGTGAAAAAAGTGTTACGCGAACGTAGCCGCGAGCATCGCACAGTACTAAATAACATTCTGTGCCTTGTTCTTAGTTTGGTTGTTTTGACGTGCAGTCATTTACAAGCAAGTTTACGAGTATCAACGAGATCCTCACCCGCTTCGTAAGGTAGCCTATTGAGGTATTCGTATTTTCGGTAGTCGTGAAAAGCCTCCGATTTCGCGTTTTATACTATAAAAATGAGCATCTTAGTAATCTAATGTCTCCCAGCAGTCACAAGCTACTGCTGAGTATAGGCCTCTTTCTTTCGCGCCATTCTCTCCGATCCCTCCTGCCAATCACTGCCGGGAAAAACTGGATGTTTTTCCCGACAGTGACCTACAAGAATTAAATATAATTTTAATTTGATAACCGAGTTACCCCTCGCTCACACGATGCGGCCGCAAAGTGACATCGTCGGTGTCGCATTTCGTGCGGTTTGTGAATAGCCGGTTGCCCATTGGCGGAGTGGAGAAAAGGAGAGAAATGCACCGGCATAGCAATATAATAGAAAAAGGTTCCGATAGCTACTTTAGATTCATATACTAGAAAAAAAAATTACAAACTCACATTGAGCAATATTCCTCCCAGGAAGGATTACAAGACAATTGCACAGATGTATTGTATCTCCGCGATATTTCGGACGTTAAGTATACGGAGACAAAGACATGGCATGCGCTTCTCGACTCGTCAGGAACCAAGTCTTTCCCCTCTATAACTTCAACACTCAACAAAAGCTCTGGAAACTGTTTCGCTTTTGCACGTATTAACAATTCATCGTGTTTGTCGTTTGAAACGTTAAACGCTTCTTGGATATAGGACAACATTGCAGTTTGTTCCACTTCGCAGCCATCTATAGAGATATACACATAACCTCTGCTGATGTTGCTTATAATATGGTATAAAATTTCTAGATATAACTCTTCATCCTAAAATATAAAAAATCACTCTATCACAATCATTGTGTATAATCTGAACAATCTGAATGAAAATAAATATACAGATAAGCTTGATTCTCCTAACTAATATATATATTATTTTTCGTATTCTCTATTCATAAAATTTTATAAACAAAAAAATATTTTTTTTAGTAAGTTTATGTTTATTTGATCACTGCATTAAATATATATAAAAATCAAAGTTTTGTTTATTTTTCTATGGCTTCTGAAATAGCAGTAAATGCTCCATATAGCTCTAGTAACATTATCCAGAATTCTCTAAAAAGGTTTGGACAAAAAAGAGTCACAATGAGCAGGGGGTAGAGCTAGTTTATAAAATAAAGTTTCTTGTTTATATGCTGATATACCATGTGACAAAAGACTAGTATTATATAAGTAAGTATAAAAATATATAAGTTCTTTAGCATCTTAAAGTGTAGTTATCTTAGTGTAGTCAAATATCGACTCTATACAGTGCCTTAACCTATTCCAATATTGACTCTTGTACGAGTATGCAGAAAATAAATCAAAATGATATTTCGACTAGCAGGCACACCTTTTTCTGTGCTTTAAAAAAATAAAAATAAAAAAATCTCGTCTTAGCCGAATTTCGACAACGGCAGCCATCTCTGTAGAGCCAACTGTGCAGGACATATTATAATGCGTACAATTGCAATCACTGTATTTTCATTCTCCTACTCCGGTGGGTCGGCAATCTGACACGACCGGAGAGAAATCAGGCGCAGGACTGACGACTTAACCTGCTCTCCGTGGCACGTGAGTCTAATAATAATATAATAATAATCCTAAATCCTAATAATTATCCTAAATATAATAATAATAATAAATAGAAATTGAAAATTCCCCATAATAATTTGGTTCTAGTTTGGTTTTGGTATCTGCAATTTTTTTACAGTACTGCAATACAGCATTTTAATGGGTCTCAGTAGTCACCGTATGGCTCCTATTTCTCGTTTGTCCCACTATTATAGAAGTTATAAAAATAGTTTCAATGAGACAAAAAAAATATTATGTGCAAAATTGATAATATAGATATAGTCAGGACGTGCTTTAAATTAATGAAATTTGTTCGTGAGTGTATATTATTATCATATTGCCGCATCCAATACGTCTATACAAGTTGATTTGTTGAAGACTGTACATATTTCAGAGCTGATAGCTGATAGCCTAATGGTCCTTTGGAACCAACTAGATGAAAATATTGCTCATGTACATTGTAAACTTCGCTGAAGTTAGTGTAATTATTATCAGAAAATATAGTAATTGTATGCTCTACATGTTCAGTAGCGCATTCGTCTGATAAAAATAAAAAAAAAATTAAATGCCTACCTCCTCACTCATGTATGTAACTTCGACTATATACATATATATATGTAATTAAGCAAGTTTTAGAGAAACATTCACTAAAATGATTTGTTCCGGTGTTTGCAATGCGAATGAACTGCAATATGAGCAGGTGCCTGTGTATCACAAGTGTACCTGTGTAGCGAAAATAGACGTCAAAACACATTTTTATTTTATCACGTTCGATGATTTTAATACAATTTGGTATTACGATAGCGAATATCTGACTTACTCGTTATCGCACAGATAGATTTTGTAAAATACAGTCAATTATTTTAATTTTTAATTACTTTTTTACAGTATAGGGGGGGGTGAAAGAGAAATCAGAGCTTCAGCTTCAGCTTTATTACATTAGCACAGATTAGCAGAATCGTTACAACTCCGTTGAGCCTTCATTCTTCAAGACTGAGTCATTAGGATACATTATAATTGTTAAGTGTGAGAGTGAAACCATGAGGCACAGCTTGTAATAAAATATGGCGCATGTGACTGTAATAAATACTTGAAATAATTTTCATGATCGAAGCAGCAATTTCTGAGATTACCTTCTACAAACACACTAAGTAATAAACTTTACATATACATGGTAATAATTTAGATAACTTGACAATTAATTCGACATTTCAACGTTCATTCAATCAGAATTACTCTATTATACTTATAACAAATGGTGAACCATTTGATATAACTAAATATTAAATAAAAGTTACATTTAATTAACATTTAAAGACTTGAGAGGATCCAGACCACCAAGAAATGTTTATATGAACTTTTATACAACTAACTTAACTTAAGCACAATCGTGCACGTAAGAGCTCTAGAAGAAATTAAATAATATGTTGGAAATAACTCACATTCGCCATATTCCTTTAATGTATATATTTAAGTTTCCAGTGTACCAAAGCGGGGGCTTTTTTAATGTTGTTTACATACGAGTAACCAGAGTATACACGTTCCCAGCCAAACTCATCGCACAACTGCGATTGACTGGCGAATTTTAGTACGCCAGACGTGTACGTGCGCTGACTATTCATTTCGTAGCATAATCAGTTATCGCACCGCCGGGTTTTCCCCAGGAAATCGAGATAGGGCCACTGCGCTGGCCTTCCGTCCACTTCTATTGTTACCCTTATTTGAGTCTCTCGCTACATACATAAATTAAATAAAATAAAAATTACATAGTTCGAAGAACTTGCGCTTTCAAGTGAGCCAATGTTGTAAAGGTTTTTTGAGTTTAACTAAGCTAATAATCTAACCTCAGTAGTTATACTAAAAGAACTTTTAATTCATAGAATAGAGAGAATACGTCTACCTAGGGCAATTATTGCAGTTAGGTAGATATAACTTCGAGTGGCAAGCCGATAGGAGAATTGAAAAGAATCAGTTGGGTTGGGCAGCGTTCCGGAAGCTTCGTCACATTCTCACGTCGCCTATATCACACAGCTTGAAGACGAAAGTCTTCAACCAATGCGTTCTCCCCGTGACACATGGCCTTTTAATTTAGGACTGCTCCACAACTTTGCGGTAGCTCAACGGGCTATTGAACGTGCCATGTTTGGTGTTTCTCTGTCCGACGGAATTCGCAACGAAGTCATAAGGCAGAGAATTAAAGTATCCGATACCACGCGACGAATACGCTCGCTGGAGTGGCAATGGGCTGGTCACACACTCAGAAGAAAAGATAGCAGATGGGTCAGTAAAGTTCTGGAGTGGAGGTCGCGTTTAGGAAAACGAAGTGTTGGTCGACCGTTCACCGGGTGGGAAGACGATCTCCGTGCAGCAGCCGGACCGGGATGGATGCGAGTAGCAGGAGATCGGGCGTCTTGGCGTTCATTGAGAGTGGCCTATGTCCAGTAGTGGACCGATAAGGGCCGATAATAATGATGATGATGACAGCTAGGATCACAACACAACAAACTATGTGAAAAATATCTCCAACTGCGATTGCACATAAGGAGATTTTAGTGTACTTTTCAACTTAGACAGTGAGCTATGTTATTTCAAATATTTAAACGTACGGGGGCGAAATAAGGTTTTTTGGTGCTCCTTAATAAAGTACATGCACATGCGCAACGGATTTTGTACCAAAATATCACCATACGAGACTAAAAATTTGGACCTTCGAAATATTATTTGTATCAAGTAATTATGTAGCAAGTGTTAAACGCTTCGATCAAAGTACAGTAATTGATCGAAGAACACATATTAATGTTTACCATGCTTAATTAACTCTGTCAAACATACCCCTGAGTCCCAAACGTTATGGGCTCTCACTATACTCTATCTCATGTTGTATTTGACACAAAGCATAATATGCTCAGGAATATTTTAATATCTTTGATTACTAGGAGTCTAAAATAAATGCTACATAATCTTTAGAAACATCTTTATTGACACATGACATAAAAAAGAATATTATAACGCAATACAAACAGTTGCAACTTAATTAAATAAGATTTACGATCATAAAATCTTATAAATAAAAACTGAAAAATAAAAGATGTACTGCAAATATCGCACATGGTATAGACATTCAAATACCTACTTTCTATATAGCGATATTAAGGCACCTATATTTATCACAGAATACAGCAACTCACTAATTTTAACTAATTTAATACAACAATCAGACTCTTATAAACAACTTTATATTCTAAAAATATAAATACAATGTAATTATTACTTACAGAGCTACAAGTCACGGCTGATAAAATCGACAAATCTACGAAAACTGGATTGTTTTACCAAATTCACAATTTCGCGCTTCCAATGACAGCACCAAGATCTATACGCATACAGCCACATAAATATCACTGATTATTATATACCTTTTTTATGTTTGATGTTGAGTTTTGTGTTTATTAGCAATTTTATAAATAATTTAATTTTATGAAAGAAGAAATAGCGATATTAAATTAAATGAGATCGTAGACAATGCGATAACTAAAGAGTTAATCAAATCATTTAGACATTTTAACTTATTGCCACAATAAAGATATATTTCGCTTTATGAGATTCGATAATATTGAAAGTAATTAATCATAATTAATTTACGATTGCTTTACAATTTATTGCTTTTTAATTATGATTTTGAATTTATTAAATCGACAGTAACCTTCACGTGGCATTATTATTAATTGCTTTTATTACATGGTAAAGACAGTGACTGTTAAAAAAAATACTTAGCGTGTAATTTTCTTAAAAGGTATTGCTATTTTATTGTACTACACGTACGAGACGTATATTTGAGTATAAAAATCCATAAACTATTGCAGTGTTCGACGAAAAAATTGAGAGATTTATTTTTACACTTTAGAAAGTATTAGTAATTTAGATTCAGAACGAAGTTTTACACTAACAAATTATTTCTTAATAAATTAGCCCAAGGAGAAAAACTGTTTAGTACTGGGCATTTTTTGTCTTTGTTTCTTAAGGAACTCTCTTGCTTGTTTGTCACCCTGTCTGGATTCGAGGGCTTTGATCGCGTCACCATCTGAAATTAATTTAATATTTTTATTTTGCCGTCGAATATTGCAGACTAAGTTGCGAGGTGACCACCGATGCCTGTACACAATAAATGCCACTCGTATTCCCCAAACCGTACGAAACGCGACAGTAAGGATGACCCGGTTAAGTACCTTACGTTCATTACCAATAATAACAGCGCACACATTACTTATCTTGGCAATATGGTAAGCAATGGTTTATAACTAATGAGAGCTGATAAAATGGCAAAAAAGGTAATTCCAAATTTCGCACGATTAAAGTAAAAAATAACATCATAAGTAAAAAAGATAATCATCAATGTTAAGTATCAAGTGTATTGAACTAACAAAATGAATGATGCTTCCTTGAATAAAGATTACTATTATTATAGTTACTATTATTAGCAAGACTAGGCAGTGGCAGGCAATACGAGTAGGATAGTTACCGATGTTGGCAGGGCGTGAGAGCGGCAGATGCTGCTGCGGCAGGCTGGAGATGGGCGCGGGCGTGTGCGGCACCTCGCTGAAGTGCAGGTACGCCTCGCCCACGAACGTGTTGCTGACGCTGAACATGTCCCTGTCCTTGATCACCAGGTGCACCAGCGCGTCAGGCGTGCGGGTCTGCTCGGCCGACAGCGGTCTAGTAGACAGTAGTGATGTCATTATAGCTAGGCAGAGGTAGTGTCATGCATGGTGCATGGCACTACATCCTCCAATGCAACGGCATTGGGCCGGCACGACCGGGGAGGTACCTCACGCTCACATAATACTGCCGCAAAGTGACATCTTCAGTGTCGCGTTTCGTAAGGTTTGTTTGTAGCCGTTGGCTCATTGGAGGTGGCCATTGTAATTATGTGGATGTTCATGCGCGTCGGTAGTTGTAAAAGGGCTCCGATTACTCGTTTGCCCCTATTCCATAAATAAATAAATATATACAACTACAAGTCTTGATCTTCCACGTTCAAGTGCCGGGACAAAGCAAAATGTGGTGTTGGGATTGTTAAACTTTAAAGAACAATTCGGTGTCGAGGTTCCCGAGGACGTTAAGCTGGTGACCCTCTAGTTGTATGGGACTGTCGTGATTTCAGAACGTGGGAAAGAGAATTCAATTGCGTCTGCACACACTTGAACACATTGTTAGTACTTACATGAGGAACATTTCATCGTACAACGGAAACAGGTTCTTGCTGTGTGTCTGTGTTTTGGGCTTTTCGACATTTGCAAAGGAATCCTCTGGGTGTAGACCAACCCTTACATACGAATCACACAGACCTGGAATTAATGGCACATTGTTAAACGCAGTATTGTACACACTTCACTAAATTTTAAATAAGGAATTGTTTTCCGCGATTTTAAATATGGAATTTCATTTTGCCAATTAAAATTTCTTCGGATTCTTTTAGGAATATTCCAAATTTGGACACAAAATCCGTTCACAACAATGATGATATTGACAAAATTATTCCAAAGGCCCATCATCATCGTCATCATTATCACCCACTATCGGTCCACTGCTGGACATAGATAGGCCTCTTTCAAAGAACGCCTCGACGGCCGATCTCCTGCTACTTGCATCCATCCCGGTCCATACATAACCTATACTTTAAAAAGTAGAACTTACCATTCGAATCAGTAGGCATCAAATTTCTGGCATTCATAATTTCAATCTTTAAATTATCGTCAATGAACTGCGCTCGTAGAGTCAACAAGCCCATCTTTGGCTCCGCAATAGCTTGTTGCTCCTGCCACCTCTCGAGGTGGTATTGATGAATGAGCTCCCTCGTCTCCATGCCGTGCAATTTCAACAAATACTCGACACGCTTTAGCGTCTCTGACGTATACACGTCCTTATTATCTTGGCGGAATGATCGCACCATTATCTTCAGACATTCGTGGAGATTGTGGAAAAATGATGGCGGCCGACGTTTCTGGAACCGTGATTCGATATTTAAATTTATAATCCAAATGTTGCAAAGTCCCCATTACCAATATGCTTATCTGTCACCGCTACAGTGATCATATAACCATTCCATAATCATGCGTTTGCAAAAATAATGAAATAAAAATATTTTGCCATTTTGTCCAAACTGTCTAAGATTTTTTTCTTGCGTCACAATAAAAGTGCACAAAGACAATATACACATACATGTGATCAATAAATAATCTAAATAAAATGAAACTGAGAAGAAACTTTAATGTTATTAATAAAAAAATAGAACTACCATACTAAAATATCTAACACGTATAAAAACTACCAGTCACCGCACACTGCGTTGTCTGGACACATTGATAGTATGCGTACAAAATTTAAAGGTACATACAAACAGAAAAATAATAAAAACTGTAAAGATAATTTGAAAACCCAATGGTTGACAAAAAAATGTTTAGTACTTTACAGGATGTTAAAGATACAAGAATATTTTGTTCACCAAGCATGAAAACTAAGGCCCTGTTCGCACAAGAGCTTTTTAACGCGTGTTAATAAAGTCATTCACCGTGGGCTAATCATCTGTTCACACGACGCTTTTTTACAGATGTATGGACTATGTTCAACTTCAACGCTTTTTTAATCCGCAAAAGAAATTTCTCGTGCGAACATGGCAATACTGTAGGGGAAGCGAAGAGGAGACTCCCATCACAAATGAGTAGGTGCCTAGTGGTAGTAGGCATGTAGGACAGCCTATCAACGCGACCACGACTAAAGGTATCCTAAATGACGATTTGTTTTATGCCCAAACATCCTCTACACTTTCCCTACTAAATGGTCTATGTCATAGTTTCAAGAAACCTGAAAAGTGCAGATGCAATAGCTATTTAATGCAGACAATTAGGCAAAAGCCTAGACAGCCTAGAATTGGCAGAGGAATCTAGAATTCACGGTCATTCAAGTATGTACAGTCACACGAAGAGAAAATATACAAATTATAACAACGCAAAAGAGAAATTGAAAGATCTTAACATAATGTGCAGTCGATTTAGATAACCAGGCTTCATTTTATGCTATCGTCAACGTCATTTCATTTTAAAGAACCTGATTGATGTTTGATTTTTAAAATCATGTATACCGTATACTAGCAGCTAGGACAAATAGTCCTAGCTTATTATAACATCTGAGAAGAAAAAAAGAAAATATAATTCACAATATACCAAGCCCCTATATTGATAACTACGCCATACCGTTTCTAGTTACCCATTCACATGCCCACATATAGAATACGCATATGGAGATGTTTAACCTCTTTAGGCTTTTGTAAATGGTATCAATTGTAATATTGGTTCTTGTTAAGTCTTCATTAGTAAATAGCCACTAATTATTCATTGAATTTAAAGTACTACAGTTAACAATATACCAATTTTTTTGAATTAATATATACACCAAGTACACTAAAACCCTTTAGACAAACACAACAACAAATTACCACATTTGGCATTTTTATTAACCGTATCAACACTTGGGACAGAACAAAACCAATGTATTATGAGGGTGTTATACACACGAATTATCCCATACACGAAACAAAAAAAAACAAACAATTTCAACATGGCCCCTGGAACGCTGGTGAAACTACCAAAAAATGAAATGAAAAATTGAAAAAATATGTTATTTACCACTAAACCCATTCACTTATTCACTTGGGCAAACTAACTATTTTCTGAATGTTACTATAGAAATAGTTTGTAAAAAGAATTGCTAAAGTAGATATATATATTGGGTAGGTAGGTAGGTAGGTTCTATCTTTAGAACGTACCTAATTTCCACTAACATATTCATGTCAATAGATATTTAAGTAAAAATATAAATACGATCTAAAATATATTTTACTAATACTTTTTAAGCAAAAAATTTGTCTAACAAATGTACTATGTACTGGTACCGCGTTGTATTCTTTGGTAAGTACTGGAGTACCCTATACCTCGCTCATTACGATTCTGGTAGCCATTTTTTTAAATATCTATAAATACTCGATACGGTCTGCTGTGACAATCTTTGACAACAGCGCAATGGATACACTAAAACATTCTGAATTATTCATAATAAAAAAGTCGAAATAACCATACAGATTAAGAAGGTTCCTCGACGTCTTCATGCCTTGTGTATATAAAGGTATCAGGCAATACAGACTCAGTGTAGGGAAGTACGTAGCTATACACACGGCAGTGTCCAACAGGGTCATGCTACACAGACAGTACGCACAGTACATATACAAATTGTCGTTATTTTCGATAATTTACCGCATCCAAACTGGCGGCTGCCGATTTGTTCAAGCGTCTTGGGTCGATATAGCGAGATATTTTTGCTCTGCGGTGCTAACAAAACAACAAAACTATTATAAAAAAAAATCTACAGATAAAAAAAATATTTTTGTGCTTCTGTATTGCTAGCGTGCGCCACAAATGCAATGTTATTTACCGGGAACATAAAAGAGAATGGTGACACTTTGTTTTTGCCAAAATATCTACGCCTAAACAAGCGGATACGCGTAGCTATTTTCTCTTTCTACAAAATTAAATAGTACAAAACAATGTTAGTAAGAAAGTATCATAGAAAATTAAAATAGGTACATAGATATAGTTGTACAGTTAAAATAGTATATAAAATATTTAATTATTTTGATTAAAGTTTCACTGAATTTAACTGAACCTTTTTAGTTGTTAAAATTATAAAGAATTCACAATATGTTAATAATATGATGAATTTTTTTTATTAAAAACACAAAAGTATGTAAAATTATAAACATTAATTACCTCTAAATTGGCTTGTATTAATTCGTACAAAACTTCGCCCAGTTGTTCCCAAACTATATCTAAAGTTCTAGAGAAGTTTTCATTGTTTAAATGCTGGTATAAAGTGTCGAGATTGGCCTCCAGATATCTCATGACTCGGTCCATACTCGAGCAGTCTTGATGTAACAGCTCAGCGCCCTCCATTAGGAATCGTGTTATCGAGGGCATCATCTGTAATATTTTTAAGCAAATGTAAGTCAAAATCCATGCACCTCTGGAAAATTGTCTCCATATCCATTTCACTAAGACAAGGTCACATAATCTGTCTGCCCCGCTTAGACACCTGCTTTGTTGCCAGATGCAATGGAAATGCCGGGTGGATATTTTTCCAATGTACCAATACAACATAATTAAGTATACCTAAAATACTAACCTTTTTTATCATAACTTCAAGAAGTTCTACAATTTTATTTTTGACCGTGTCTATGGCATTTTCAATGACATTCTGCAGAGTTTCTTTACATCTACGACATAAAAACACAATGTAACACACACATTAATTTACAATAACAATATATTTATAAAAAGTATATATACTACTTATTTTGTAATATTGGCTTAACACTTCTTATAATATGGCGCGGCAAGTTGTGAAATGTGTCCAGATCATTATTTTGTGTAAGAACGTTGAGCAAGCGTAGTGCGCGAGGCAGTGGCGCCTGTCCGGCGCTTGCCGTCCTGTAGAAGTGTATCGCGAAGAGCTTCCTACGACGCGCATAGAAATAACCGTCCGGTACATGTATACCTATATAATTTAATAAAATGTAGAGCCAAGCTGCATTGCAGCGGAATTGGGCCGGCACATCCGGGGAGGTGCCTCTCGCTTACTAGATACCGCCGTAAAGTGACATCTACGGAGGCGCGTTTCGAGCGGTTCGTGAGTATCCGGTGGCCCATTGGAGGGAGGGGCGGTGAAAAAGAGGGCAACGCATCGGCATAGTAATTATGCTGATGTTCATGGGCGTCGGTAGTCGTAGAAGGGCTCCAATTTCTCGTTTGTTCCCCTCTACAAAAAAATAATAAAATAATAATAATACTGCAAGTTATTTTATGTCTTGAATTATTTTTACTAGATAAAGTTACGCCTTACTTCTAATCTGTCATGTCGTACCATCCCCAGTGGAAACAGACTGTGGTAGGATAACCTACTGAATACCCGTGTTACTTTTTTCCTAGCCAGCAAATAGTTTTTTCAGTCATTTCAATATTCTAATTTTAAACGGACTCCAAGTAATACAACTATTTTCTAATTTGCTTCTCGCATAAGGGAGCCTTATGACAAATACTAATTTAAAATATTGTGCTTGACGAAGCACAAACCTCAAACTTCTGTGTGTAAGTTTACAAATATCCTGAATGTTTGTACCTAAATCCCTAATTGTGGCTACTCGTTCTAAGCCGTGTCCCCCTAGGTGGTAATTTACAAACAGTAGTCTTTCGAGTAAAAGTAATTACTGCGCATATTTCATTAATAAAAAAATAAATTAATGCGGTTAGAAATGCTTTGTCAATATCAGTTTGGAGAATCTGTGCATCCGTATAACTTTTAACTTTATAAAAGATTTTCAAATTATCTACAACTAATAAGCACTCAGCGCGAGTATTTATATTTGGTAAGCTGACATGCGTACTACTGGAGAACCAATCACAATTCGCACCCGATCTGTGTGACCTCGTGTCGTGTCGTTGTTATTTAGTATTTCTGCACAATATTTTCACGCCGAGACCTATAAGAAGCTGTTGCATAAGTCATACACCTGTATACACCAAAAAGTTTGGTCAATCTTGTAATACCGTTTGTCCGTTGATCGGTCAGTCAGCGAGACAACATACTGTATATACTAGGGACGATATACCTCTGCGCCTCCATGGGCGACCTCGCCTCGCACATCCTCTGTATGATCTCGTCCATGCCGAGCTCCTGCACGAAGGGCGCGAGGCTCTGGCGCACGTAGTCGATGTTGTTGATGGCCACGCACCACTCCGTCGTCACCTCGAAGCGCTCCTCGTACACCGTGCTGACGGTGCCCACGCTTCCCACGCGGCACGACATGCGCTCCGAGTAGAACACGCAGCAGCGGCAGATGTCCTACAATTACGTACCAAATGTTGTATAGTTACGTACCCGTGAGTGAATATGCCTAATGTTCTACAGATACGTACTCGTGCACCAAAGTATACCAGATATTATACAAGTACGTAATTGTGTGTGAGCAAACGAGATGTTCTACGATATGTAAATATTACAGATTTTGTACACGTGCGTGCACATATGTCAATAAACCTACAAGTACGTTCTCGTGTGTCAATTTACGAGATATATTTTACGCTTATATACCACAGGCTGTATAAATGTGTACGTGACTGTACACTAGTAGGTATATAGTACGAAGTTATAAATTCATAAATTTCCCACAACTACGTACTCAGTAATAAATTCAATTTCAAATTGTATGTGAAAATAGTGACTGGTACATCATTCATAAATACAAAAACATTAACATACATAGTACATGAGTAATAAAAAGGAAATACGCCGTAGTACGTATTCATGTATATATAGAAACTTAAATTCATTCAATTTTTAGTTTTAATCCCCACTACTTCACCGCAGCCGTGGCGACAAACACATTATAAATGTTCACTTACGTCAACTATTTTCGCGACGAACGTATAACAGCCCTCTACATCGGGCCACGCCAGTTGCTGCCAAAATATCTTAATCTGGTAGAAGATCGCCAGCGTGTCTACACCAGAGCTGCTATATTTTACATTCGTATCCACCGGAGTTAGGTTGTCCAAGTCGACTGCTTTTTCGATACGTGTGAGAGCCTTGAACGCAGCTATATCCAACCATTGTGCTACGCCACCGAAGAACCACGAGTGGAACTTGGATATGGCGTAGTTACTCCACTCCGTTTCATTCAGTCCTTGGCCTAATCTGTAATAGAAAAATATAGCCAATGAGCTGGATATATATCAATGTTAAATCAATAACGAATACGTTTTTAATTACGTATATCGCGAGTAAGCTCATAATCGAGTTTAACTAAAGGCACAGTAGCTGTACAGAAAACGAATGAGAGCGAAAAAGACAAACGGCAAACTACAGACAAAAGAACAACCTTTCGAAGCGCGTTCTTAACATCCTCATCTCATGTAAACCACTGTATTATGACTATATATGTAGCTCGCAAAAGTAAGCCCTATCATCATCATTATCAGCCCTTATCGATCTACTGCTGGACACAGGCCTCTCTCAATGAACGCCAAGAGGACCGACCTCCTGCTACTCGCATCCACTCCGGACCGGCTGCACGAAGATCGTCTTCCCACCTGGCGAACGGTCGACCAACACTTCGTTTTCCTAAACGCGGCCTCCACTCCAGAACCTTACTGGCCCATCTGCAATCCCAATGTGTGACCAGCCCATTGCCACTTCAGCGAGCTGGTTCGTCGCGTGATGTCGGATACCTTAGTTCTCTGCTTTATGACTTCGTTACGGATTCTGTCGGACAGAGGAACACCCAACATAGTACGTCCAATAACCTGTTGCGCTACCGCAAACTTGTGGACTAGTCCTAAATTAAGAGACCATGTTTCGGCTCCGTAAGTCATCACGGGGAGAACGGATTGGATGAAGACCTTTGTCTTCAAGCTCTGTGGTAGTAGTTAGCTTAGAAGACTAAGACGCTAAAGACGCTAGACTTACGTCAAAAACCTCTGCAACGCGAGATACAGCTCAAACAGCGTCGTACCCATGGCCAAGGGTTCCGAGCCGACCTCGGGAGTGCCCAAACCCGTGTCGCCATTCAAACCTCCGGCTAGCTGTACATTGGTACAGGATCCCTCGTTATATCGCAGCCTCTTCAGACTCTTACAGACTTGGATGACATCCGGCTCCACCAACGATGCTATTTTATTCTCATATACGCCATATAATGTTTTTGAATATGAGAACGACATAACTCTGAAAATCATAAACTTTTGATTTATTTGCTTTAATGAACATTAACGCAATTTGTGAATGTAATTATCTCGTGGAATATAAATATTTTTAATGATTTTTATAGGCCTGAATTTACATTACTTTAATTTTTAATTATGTCACATAGCAAGAGGTATACAAATATTAAGATAATAAACAAGCCCCTTGTTTCCAAGCAATACATGTTTCCTAAGATGGTTGCCTGGAATTTGGATGGTATGTGGACAGTACATGGATATATAAGGACAGTAAGTAAATCGAGTAAAAATTGAAGAATTACAATGACAGGCAATTAGTTGTGACCTAGTTGCTAGGCTACTGGTGTTGATATTATTACACGAAAAGTGCACGTTTTCACACGTGTGTGCGCGTGT
Source organism: Eumaeus atala (assembly GCA_017140195.1). Lineage (NCBI taxonomy): Eukaryota > Metazoa > Arthropoda > Insecta > Lepidoptera > Lycaenidae > Eumaeus > Eumaeus atala. The sequence goes on along the minus strand of JAFELO010000421.1, from coordinate 637,945 downwards.
GTGTGTGTGTGCGTGTGTATACACGCACACACACACACACGCGCGCGCGTGCGCAGGCACGCTGGCACGCACGTACTACAAGTTGGCGTGACAGTGTAGACGCACGGCCTCTATTGTTTTAGAGCGATGACGTCGCTTTATCTACGGATTTGACAGAAATGAACTGTCTAATACAAAATTAGTATAAAAATATGTTTGAATCAAACTTAGAAAAAAGTCGTAAAGTTATACTCACTCAACAAAAACTCTATCAAAATATTCAACAGCTCTTTGCAAATCAGATCGTACCAGCTGTATCACCCTGATCAAATGCTGAAGCCGGGATTCCTCTGTTTTATCCTTGCACTCGTTATTGTCCAGAATATGGACGAACCAATCGGCAGCACCCTGTATCACGGCTTGACCCAACACCTCGTGGATTGTCAACTTCGTCCCGTCATCCTTATCCCGTAACCAGCCGTACAAGTTCGCAGGGAACAGATCTATACTCTCCGGCAGCTCTAGTAGGGACAGCTTGTAGAGTATCTTCAAAACTTCTCTCAGCGTTTTCATAACTGTCTTATCCCCGGCAGTCTTCTTCCTAAGTTTCCTGATGTGGCTGAAGCAAGTGGGGAGTAATTTTTTTGCGGCATCCCAAAATAACTTAACGTCCTCTTCATTAATGAGGCCTGGAAATATAAGAAACAAATCTAAGCATGTGTCTTTGTATTTGGATTGCATTTTTTTATTGTAGCCTTGCAGACAATGCACGGCCGGGGATACACCTCTAGCGCCGGCTAATACTTCATTCGATAGCTATGCTGTCACGTATCGTGCGACTTACGAGAGTTCGGTAACCCAATAAGGGAGGATAAGACAAAGTCATGCAACGCTGCATAATCTCTATATATGTGTTTTTGGGCATATGTACGGTAGTCATCAAAAATCCGACGTATGTTATAGAATATTTATTGTGTATCAACACCGACACAAGCGTTGTCTAACCAACTTACCAGACTGCAAAGGCTTATTTATCTTGTCGAACAGGTTGTTGAAGAGGGTAAAGCTGAGGGGATGGTCGGTGGTGAGGGCGCAGAACACGACCCACTGCGCCAGGCAGTTTTCGGTCTGGCAGAGGCCGCTCTGCGCCGCGTGCTGCGTGAGGATCGCCTCGGCCGGCGCGCTGAAGTTGCCACACCACCAATACGGCGCTACCTGGCCATCAAAATAAAAAAATCTTAGCAAATACATCGCAGAGTCTTTGTTCTTAGAGTAACGTCTACGACGATCCTATATCTTTATCTCAATATCATTTGAGATAAAGAAACGATTATCGAGGGAATTCAATCAGTAGGTAGATACTAATAATTTGCTTCTCAACACCAGAGCTTTCTAAAAAGCGAAAAGTTATTGTTTGAAGTACCTACGTCACGATTACAAATTCAATTTAACACATGGTATAAAAAGTTGATAATGAATACACCGATGAGAATGTTCTGTGCCATATGTGTACTAGGGTTTTGAATTTGAGTGAATAATATTGCTTATTTTATCTGGACGATAAAAATAGCCATAGCAACCTGGCAAAAGGATATAAAAATTCATACCTTGGAACTCTCCAATTCATGCAATAGCAATATTCTCAACAGATGGCGATGTTCCTGGGAAGCAACTTGTGAGTTTTTCTCCGACGAAAAGCTACACCTGACTTTCAATACTCCTTGACGCCGTAGTTTACTTTTTTTGCTCAAATTTAGCCACATCACCATTCCGCCCGCGGGAATGGACTGTGAACAACAACACGCGTATTACGTCTCGTCGTCGCCTACACCGCTACTGTAACCACCGCCGCTGACGTGAGGTCCCGGGTTCGAGTCCAGGATATGACTTAAAATATTATTGGGATCTTTAATTTCTAACAACAGTCCACAGTCGTGAATTTGGCGGTGTTAACCAGGAGAGAACATTGCGCCGTGTCTTGGGCCTAATTTCTCGCCGGTTATGTCGGACTATCGTCGAAAAGGAGAACGAGGGAAAAAGAGTACACATCTGTCTGCATATACCTTTCTCTGAGTATCACACTTTTTTACATATTAACATTGTGTCAGAAAATATGTGTCAGAAAATATGCATTATGAAAATATGCAGGTTGAATGTAAATGTAATAGTGTTTTTACTCGTGTTAACATGACATTAATTGCTTTACCGATAAAGTAAGTGTAGGTCACGCGGGGCTAATTAGTACGACAATATCCGATGATAATATTTATTTCTTATGACACAGGGTAACAAACGCGAAACTGATTACGGATGCAGATGCGTTGTCTCATGAATGTCTCGGGATTGTCCATAGGCAGGTATGAGTACACAAACCACACGACACGTGACACCGGAGAGGTACCTTCCCCAGTCGTGCCAACACGTTCTGACAACAATGCAGCTATTACTTCTTAGTAGCTTTCGAGCATACAAGTTATGAACACAATATTTATTTTCACTGATGGATTTTTGTTATTTTTTTACATTGTTTGCATGAGGATCTCCCAATGCTGCTTTGCAAGTAACGGCCTGTGTGCTACCTGTCTCACAATATCAGCGTGAAATAACAGCTATAACATCGCATTACATATGGTTTTTGAGGGTCCGTTAGTCGCGGTGATACGGTGAAGGAGGGTCACACGTCTGCATAACCTCCATAGCATTTATGCCGATGTTCAGGGGCCTCGCTAGTCGCAGATGGCTCAACTGCTTCGTTTAACCTCCATGCTAATAAAAATGGAGAAAACTATCAACTACGTGGCATGTTGCTACTCGTAACAAGAAGTCATAATATTATTTCCTTTCCTAAGGCTGCAAATAACTTTTCAGTTCTAGAACCTCTCTAGGCCAAAATGGAACTTATTTTTAAAACAATACAGTTTTCACTTCAAAAACCTTTCTAGGTCGAAGGTAAAACTTACTTTTAAAGGTATATTGGACGTGCCTATGAGTTCATTATCGTGTTTCCCCGTGGACGCTGTGATGGCTATCTCCTTCATCAGTTTACGAAGGCCTTTAACACCTTTCACTTCAAATATTTTAGTCATTTTCTCCTTTACCGTTTCCGCTGGATCAAAGTCCCTGCATGGAATAAAAATGGCATAAATTACACTTTGTATCTACAAACAATATGAGTACTAATTGGAATTAAATTTTTGGCCTTGTTGGAGGAAGAAAGCCTCCTTCCTCTTTGTCGCTTTTTCTTCTCTCAGCCTTGTTTGATTAGGGAACTGGGGTGAAAATGTGATGTATTTAATTCCTACAAAGAACCTTTATACTTGAAATTGGCCTTTCTTTGCCATGTCGTTAGCCCAAACCACCCGCATGTACTTTGCCCAAACCACCCGCATGTACTTTGCCCAAACCACCCGCATGTACTTTTGGTTGTACTTTAACAATTTAACACTTCCTTTATGACATTATACGATTTAGTTCCAAAGTAGTGAAGGAAAAAAGTAGATGAACTGATCCCGATTTATAAATTGTTTAAAACACTGTAATGCATAATTGTCTCCTTCGAAACCGACCCTGAATGTCCCTCATTGTGAGCAAAAATCCAAATAGTATGCCATGCATGGCAGCCGAATTGAATAGACACGGCCGGGGAAGTACTCTCTCTCGTTCTCGCTTACATGACACCACCGCCATGTTAGCTATGCTCCCCACCATGGTTCTAGCCTTGGCGTGGCGGCGGGGCTCAATAGCCTGGGGTGATCTGAGACACCTTGCGCGGAGCCAATTGAGCTGATGTAGGATCGGTCCCTTAGGGGGCTGACTAGCCGTCGAGGTGCCCTGATGATTTGTTGTTCCGGGGCACATCATCAAAAACGGCACTGATAGCACTCGCGGTGGTTTTCGTGTGTATTCGGCACTACAATGTGCCGCGAACCCCACACACCACTGGACCAGTGTAGTAGACCAGTAGAGTAGTGTACTCAGGGCCAGTGTAGGCGCGTAAATGCGTTTCCCCGCGTAAAAAAAAGTGTCAGCTATGCTGTCATGATTTGTGCGATTTGTGAGTTTCCGGTATCCCATTTGATGAGAAAAAACGAGGGTAACTGCAAAATCTGTGGGTATTAGTAGTCAAAAGGCTCCGACTGATCGTTTGCCCCTTATAGGTACGTACTAGAAGAACGTGTACATATATAAATATCAGACAATAATGTCGCGACTATTTTCGTAATGTAAACATCGCAATAAAGGGTACTTTACACGAGTCACAAAAACTTACCAAACCTCGAGACACAGTGAATCATCCTGTAAACTCCCCGGCATGGGTCTGAAAACAGTAAACACGTTGCTATGAAAACATTACACATTAACTAAAATATTCTTCGCAATGTTTTACGTTAGCAACACGTATTACTGAGCTAAAGGTCTTTTGATGTAGCGTTCATATCACGAATGCTCGTATCACTAAGCAAACAACAAAGAATTTGGTCTCTAATAGGTCTGTGGCCAAGAGCTCTGCTCTAGACATGTTTCAGTGCGACATGTATCATCATGTTGTCCTTGAAGTGCAAAACGTTTAAAGTTGGAAGTCTTTACAAGAAATAATAAAGTTATTTATGTGTATTATTGGAGCCAATTCTACGTGATTTTCTGTCAATTCAGACCAATTCAGCGACTAAGTTGTGCTTATCTGTATTCTCTCTCTCTTTCTCTCTCTCTCTCTCTTCCTCTCTCCTCTCTCTTTCTCTCTCCCTCTCTTTCTCCTCAGCTTCAGCTGATTGCTATGATTGCTCGTCAGGCGACAAGACAGGTACTGTTATAAATTATCTGTGATCAGCGTATTCTCTCTCCAAATAGACACCACTGAACACAGATACGTTAAATATAAACAAATCGCAAACGTATCGTGAGGATGAATTGTTGCTTTAATCAATTCAGTTTCTAATACTTACAAGGAGAAATGTTCTTCCCAAGTCGGGTTAAGCGTAGCCGATTTCACGGAAGTATTGTACCTGTGTGCCGTGTTGGACATTAGGTATATCGTGACAAAAGGATCGCTCAGACCGGTAGGGTCTTTAGGGACTAGGTCCTTCCCCTCCACGACTTCCACGTTCAGCATCAGCTCCGGCGGCTGCCTGGCCTCCGCCTGTGTCAGCAGCTCGGTGTGCTTGTCGTTAGCTATTTTGAACGCTTCTTGCACGTAGGACAGCATCGCCTGCTCCCCGACCTCACAGCCTATGTCACATCCGCCGACATTGTGTAAAATCTCGTACAAAATCTCCAAATATAACTCATCCACCTAGAAAAAGATGAGTACACATTAATTATTTTATGTAGTAGGTTGCTTTTTTTGTTTTTGTTGTGTTTTCGGAACTATTTTTTACCCTGATTTTGGGGACAGAAGTGCTGGCCTCTACCGTTTACACATCTTTCCAAATAAATGACGACGGTAACATTTCTTC
>JAFELO010000421.1:591999-632443 GCA_017140195.1 Eumaeus atala | reverse complement strand
ATATATAAACCGTCTGTATATGACTATACCCTCATATATTTTCTCAGTCATGCTGTTTTCACCAATGGATAGGACAATCCCCGAAAGTTTTTAATGTATAATTTATTAGTCGCTAGTTATTTATTAAACCTTAAATCAACACGGTATTTAAATTGCACCACTATCGCGTGCAGATTGTTCGCATATGTAAGGCGTAACATGTCTTCGTGTTGTGTTCATACAAAGGGCATATACATTAATTAACAACACAATTAAGCATTGATGCTCATGTTACACATCAATTATTCTCTTACCTAAAATAATTTTAACTTTTATCTGGGTAATGGTGATCCATAGCGAAGGTAAGGGTCCTCAACTGTGAGGGTTACGAAGCATGGAGGATTGGTGTATTGTAAACACATAACACCGGCGTGAAGCGGTGGCTATACAATTACGTTTCGTATAGTTTATGTAAGTCAAGTGGTCCATTAGGACAATTTCATTATAAGCGTTTAGAAACACCGAGTTTATATACACTTTAAATCGGAACATTTTCATTTTCTCATGCATTGATGTCTTGGAATTTCTTAATTAATGTTTTAATAATCCTTGCTTATACAATGCTTATTATTGTTCACAATTACATGAGAATAATAATGTGACTAAAATAAACGTGAATTGTGTTATGAAAACTATTTTAAACGGGTTTACTTACAATATAATGATTAATCAATGATAATAATTAGAACTAAGTTATCTATATTTACTGCAAATTAGTAAACAACGTACCGAGGCATCGTAATAATATCGCAGTTTCATCCAAACGAGTAAATTATATCATATGGTCACAAGACAACTAAATGTACTGGCAGCTAAGGAAGTCATACAAAAGATGGTTTTCAAAAGGTTTCCTAGAGACCAGAAAACAAAACATTATACATGCAGCGTTAGTCGGCCCTCTGTGCAGTAACACCGCCAAGTATACAGCCGTATCTAGTCCATAGCAGGGTTACTGCGCCATGGGAATTTTATTGATCAGACAGGCTCGGCTGTCTTCGATTTATTGCGCTGACGAACGGCTAAACAGTCCAGTTTATATTCGTTAACTCAGGCGTAACAGCTAAATATTTACAGTCTGTTTAAAATGTTCTAAAGAGGTTTTTTTATGTTGTTAAATATTTATTGTAATGTCAAATGCTCGCGCACATGAATCCGAGTTCTTTATTTAACTCTGAAATCATTTCGAAGACAAAAAGTAGCGACACTAAAATTTGTCACCTTGATTTCGACTTTTGTTCAGTTCATTTTTCAGATGTTTTCTTACTGGAATATTTGTTTATTTGTGTATTTGATTGAAGATACTCTTATTAATTATATAATGTGTCTAATTTAGACGTATTCGAATAATTTGTAAATTATATAACAGAAAAACTTTGATTACTTTCTCTTTTTTCCTACTTGAAACAATTTTTTTTTTTGTTTCAGACAGAAATTTTACCTTAAGATTTATAGGAAAAAAAACTTTTGTTTCTTACAATAACAATGAACGTACTGTCATAGACTGTATCATCACACTCGTCTGCCGATCGAGCAACTCCTTCTTCACACCCCTAAATTTAGTCCGTAGGGTCCCCGTCCCGTGCATGGCTGCGGTTTTCACTCAACACTCAGACATCACTTTTACAACACGTTCATTATAACTGTATTTCAAGTTAAAGTGCGATTATCAAACGCCCGAGACGTCATCACGTCTGCCAGAACCAACCGGGACTCGGGAGGCAGTCGGACTGCGGCCAAAATCTATTTTCGCGAGGCGCCGCCAACCGGGCAGAAAGTGAAAATCACTTTTTCTACGGCAACAAAAAAATAAAAATTATTCCAAATTTAAAAATCTTTCCTTCTAAATTGCTTTATGTTTTTCAAAGTTTAATTTTTTATATCATACGGGGGCAAACGAGGAATCGGTCACTTTGGATGACTACCGGCGCCCAAGGAGATTAGCATGATTGTTACCCTGATGTGTTGCCCTATCATGCCCCCAATGGGCAATCGGCTACTCACAAACCGCACGAAACGCGACAGCGACGCTGTCACTTTACGCCGGGACCAATAATCCGTTGCATAGAAGGATGTAGTGTCATGCAACATTCATGGTACTACCTCCTCCTGTGCAGAATGGCACTACCTCCTCCACAAAGTGAGTTCCATTTCCAGTAAGTCATTCTTAGCTTCTCTGTAGCAACTGGCATGGCAAGTTCACGTTGGAAGAATGGCTGTAAATCGGGTCACTTAGCAAGAGCTTTAGATAGCACAACCAGTGGTTAAAAAATGGCAACGCATCTGATGGTGATACGAGAAGGTCAATTGAGCAAACCGATTTTTTTTCATAGTCTACCTTAGCACACTTGATGTGAAAACAAAACTACAAATGTAATCTTTATTCTATCAGATCTTTAGATCTTTCGTTCTTTAGACCTCACACCAGAATAATCCCCACACTAATTAAATACTTAACAAACAATAGAATTACAACAATACATTATTAATTGGAGCAATATGGTACTTACGTAACACCGCGTGAATTCCCCGTGGCTTTAAACCATTAAAATACTTCATTGCCACGTAACGCTTTAGCTAATGGAAAAATAAGATTAGCGATCTCGATCTCTATGAAACGTGAACAGTTACTGGCTTTTAATCGCTTCCTATTATTATTTATTACCTTACGTATATAACGTCCGGCCAGTCGCAAATAACATCTGCCATGATTCAAAAATTGAATTTGTAGCTTGCGTCTGGCAAGAGGCGCGAGGTATGTTTTTGTAAGAGGTAGTGCCTTGCAGCATTGCTTGATTTAACCAGAACGAGCGGGATGGCTTTCTTTAAAGTTATATTTCTTTTGGTGCGTTAGGAAAAAATGATCAAATTATTCCTTTATGATGCGCGTTCTTACCGTCACGAAAAACCGACGACCTGAAGTTATCTATAGTCACCATTTTAGTTTTTCTTTTGTTACGTCAAAGAAGTATAATACTTCTGAGAGAGTACACAAACCCTTTTTTATTTTATAGTATAGAGGGGCAAGCGACTAAAACCTCTAGTTCACATGTTACCACCACAGACATCAGGCTGTGTCAGCTATCAAGCTATGCTGATTATTGTGTCATCCAGTATTCAGTTAAGCTTCATGTCACGTCGACATAACAATTATGCGGATGTTTGTGGACTCCGACATCCCGTTTGTCCCTTATTCGATAAAAAAATTAAACACGATGACCCGGCCACGCGTTTCTATGGTAGTCAAAATTGTTTTTATTAATCCAATTAACTTATACCTTTGTTTTTGTTATACAAAGTTACACGATTGTGCGAAATTTCACTAAAATTGGTCCAGTAAATGTTAAGATGCTCGAGCCGTAGCTCGTCGTAACATCGGACAAACACAAAATTATAAACTAAGGAAAATGGACATTTCGATGTAAAACTTTTAAGATGAAAACAAGTCTTCGCTGACTTCAGCGAGATGTTATCTATACTAACATTATAAAGAGGAACTTCCTTGTTTGTTTGTTGGTTGCATTGAATAGGCTCCGATATTATTGGACCGATTTGAAAAATTCTTTTATAATCCTACAATCCTTATCAAGAGATAATGTCATGCTGCTTTGCAGAGGAATTGGGCCGGCACGACCGGGGAGGTATCTCTCGCTCACAATACCGCGGTAAAGTGGACATCTTCAGTGTCGCGTTTCTTGCGGTTTGTGAGTTGCCGGTGGCCCACAGGAGAAGGGAAAGGGGGGCAACCCATGGGCATGGTAATTATGTGGATGTTTATGGGCGCCGGCAGTCGTAAAAAGGTTCCGATTTCTCGTTGGCCCCCTATTATATAAATAAAGAACATTATGTGTGATGACTTTATAATATAATCGAAAACGTTAAAGATCATTATTATAAATGTAGATAATGTAAATGATTTGGAAAAAATATCAAAGTAAATCCTTATATAGCTGCAGAAATTAGCTGTACTATCCGCCCCTGATTCATCTGTGTATAGCAGGGACCGGAATGCGAACTTAGTAAATTACACTAAACCCTTCGGGAATTGCTCTACCTATAGGTGAAAACTATATGGATATCACTAATTTTTGATAAACATCGAGCACACACAGACAGACAGCATTCGGGGACTTGTTTTATAATATACTTGTAAACGCCACGCCTTCGCCTGTGAACAGAGGCCAAAGCCCAAATCCACCAAATGCTTCCCCGGAAATCGTTCTATTCAGATGTGAAGATATTCATTTCTCAAAAAAAAAACAATACAGCCACTTTACATGAGAACGTAACTTAGGTTTAAATTGATAATTTGACAACCGGTCTTACTTTAATGAGTGAAAACCGCATGAATATTCGTTCAGTAGATTTTGGGACAATCTGTCACATAAAAACAGACAACAGATTTGGGGACTGTGTTTTAGAATATGTATAGTCTGCTGATATTATGAAGTTGCAAGGTTTCCTCGTTTGAACGATCTAATCCAGGAGATACTGGTCTGATTTGAAAAATCTCTGTGTCCACTTTTCAAAGAAGGCTATAGGCTAAAAATGATACATCGTCGCACTACTGGCAATAGCAGTGAAGGGTAGCCCAATGCAACAATAATACTAGCTGTTATAGACAATTCCTAAAAATGCTTTATTTTCCCAACTTTTCTGAGGTCCGGGGAACGTTGCGTCTTGGTTGTATTCACAAGATCACGTAATATTCTAAATATTAGTTTATAATAATATGTATAACTTTTACAATAATTGGTCTGCGAAGATGTTTTCATGTTTCAATATACCTATAAACGTTAGGTAGGTATAGGCTATTTCTCATACACTATGTATTTTTATCATTGCTTTATGGGTTGGCCGGCTTTTTGTTTATGGTTATGATACAACTTTATGGGTGAGTATCAACAGAATTTTTTTAAGGTTATGATGAATATAACTTTTTTCGTGGCATTTTAGAATTAGGCATCTGTTTATTAACAGATGCCTACTGTTATAAGAACCTATCCAGATGAGTGACTGTAAACAACAGTAAAAATCATAAATCCTTCAATTTAAAATCGACTTGGCTATAAATTTGTTATAAACTCTACTTTACTTCATTTTCACACACAGTAAAGTATAGAACTTTGAGAGAAAAAAAGACATAAGACTGTAGGTATGTATACATATGTGTATGATGAAGAACAGACCAAGCATAAAAATATGAACGATTGTTCAACGGTCTTTGGGTGATATTGATAAAGCAGCTGACGCATGCTGAGCGATTCCAGTATCAGGTTTATAACGAAGTTTCCGATAAGTAAGAGCGCATACCTAAATTATAGTCAGATTGTATAGTTAGAAGGGGAAAAATATTGATGACATCCAGTGAGGTTGACGGAAGATCTTGTCAGAACAATGGCTTGTCAGTGGAGAAAAAACGTCCAGCAGTTCTGAATGAAAATCCAGCGAGGAGTCCTGCACCCAACAGGCGGTAACAAAAGTGTTAGGCAGAGAGAAGTGGAGAAGGGATAAATATTTTGGATAGTCATTTGAATATCAGTTCAGTAGGTGGTGCCATGGTCCATTGCAGCGGAATTGGGCTGATACGAATACGATTGCAGAGATATTTGATTTGATAAACCGTCAGCTGTGCTGTCGCATTTTGAACATAGGAGGGTCAGGGGCAACAAATTTGCATAAAAATTATGCGAATGCCTCTGCAGGCGTCTGCGGTTTTCACAAGTCTCTGATTGCTCTTTGTTTCGTGTCAAGTTACGACAATTTGCTGTTGTTTACTTTTAACGACGTATATAATGAAAACAGTATTTCCTAACAAGGAAAGTAATTGCTACTTAGTTCACGTTTAGAAACATAACAAAAACTTGAGCCATGTGACTTTTTTTATGGAGCCACGCCGACGCGACGCGGCGCCGTAATTATTGAATGACACTGGTAATTATAAAGTGCCAAGTGGAAGTCATGAATATACATGCCTGTATGTTATATGCATAACATGTTCAGCAACAGGTTAATTCGTCTGTGGTGAAATCCCGAAGTCATGCTATAGTGGTATCAACAGAGCTTTATCCGCGTACATTGGAATTTGATTAAATTGAAATGCAATAAGAATGTATATGAAAAACCACATGGTACTCTGCCTCCTATACTGAACCGTGATCTGATGACAGTAATGTATGGTGCTCTATGGGGGAGGCCATTGTCCAGCAGTGGACGTCATCCGACTGAAGATGATGCTGATTTGTTCGCCGGTTGAGCGGATGTATATCGACGTCTGTAGCCGCTCATTATGTTCTAATCCGACTGCACGTCTGGACCTCTACTAGGTGAAGGGTTGTTGGACCCACTCCAAATAATACACACAGATATGCATCTATCACTCGGTATACGCCAACGAGTTGAAAATATTGCCATATACATTTATCGTTTTTTTTTTCTTTTTTTTCGGACCTTATGTTTTGCCATGGAAGTAATAAGAGCCTTACACAGATTTACCGGATTGCTATGAGTGCAATGCAAATTATGCTCCCTTTTATCTCATGGTACGACATGCGATCTCCTAAGTGTAACATAAGTATATCGTGCCATATTATAACTGTGAAAAGCAAGCATAAAGCTGCTGCAATTTATTTGGATTAGCGTTGTCTGTATACGTCTGTGTTCTAAAAAGCACGAGACAAACGGAAATACCCAATGGATGTTCATTTTGGGCAATGCTTAACGACTGACTCATGACACACTTAAATTATTTTTGGTTGAGACCGAGACACCGGTCTTTTTGTGACAAAATAAAATCACGTGTAAAGATTTTAACCTCGTTATATCAACCTCATTAGCCAGACCACTGATTCTAAGAGCTTTTATATAAGCCTGACTCAGAAATACCATGCCACTAGGTGACTTTAAAATATAATTGTCTATGGAATACATTTATTACCGACATAAGTTCACTCTCTATTCCCTCATTCTCCTAGTCCAAAGGGACGGCCGACGCGTCGGTCTGTTGTTCCTACTGGGGTAGTGAAGTGGAGAACTGGAGAGAAATTAGGCGCAGTACAAAGACTCCACGTGCTTTGCGGTGTGTCAACCACGGGGATGTCACACTGTGGTCTCTTGTTAGTAATTGAAAAATCTAAAAATCATTTATTGGTCCGACCCGGAACTCGAACTCTCGTCCCATGATGGTTGAACATACCTGGCCACGTTGCAATTTTTTTGCATATAAACAAAGTGGTGATCTCCTATGGGAGGTGATCAAGCACCATGGCTTTGAAAGAGATCAGTGTCTGCAACCACAACGGAATTGATATTACTGATATAACTTCGTATAAACAATGTAGAAAACAGCCAGACCAAGGCGATGCAGAACATTAAAGGCCACGTGCCTTTTTTAGATCAACCACTTGTTTTATAAACCGATACAGTTTACACTGTTCTCGGCGGAAACCGCTTGTGTAACATATCCGTCGGGGTTCGCTTAGCAACACAACTGATTTAAATATGAGCCGCACGAAGGTTGCGTACACGCAATAAATCATCATGGGCTTATTCATCTCTGAAAGGCCGGCAACGGTGATGCGGAAGTTTGAGTTAGTTGGTCTCTCTCACATCAGGCTACCCAACTGCTCGTCTACTCCTATGCTATATAACTACCTAGTTTCGACGTATTTTACAAGCTTCAGTTCGTATGTCAAGAGCCCTCGAGCCTCCACATGCTTCTTCGTGCGAGAGAAATCTGTAAGTTGTCTTTAAGATGATTCGAGACAAAAAACTAGATTACATTTTTATAACAACTCAAATCACCCTAAGTTGAGTTGTGACATCATAACCGCTCACCCGTGTTGTGACCGATCAGTCACAAGAAACTGTTACTCACAACCGCGTCTCGAAAGACAATGGAAACACTTCTCATTTGCTGAACCATTGGATTTAGAATTTTAGAGTAGCACTTTAATGAATACCATCAAAGTACAGTTATCATATAGTTGTACTAAACTAGCGATCCGCGTCGGCTTTGCCCGTGAATAACACATATTTCGTTAAGGTAGCAATCTAGCCTAGATTGCTACCTTAACAAATTATGTAGAAAAACCCTCCTCGGGAATCGCTCTACCCATGGGTGTGAACACCTCGTGAATATCCGCTCAGTAGATTTAGAGAAAATGCATTTGGGGACTTTGTTTCATTTACAACATAGATAACGATAAATATTACTTTGCTACATTGGCAAATTATATTCAGTACCTTGGCTAGTCGTGGGTTCTAGTATGTCTACTGGACTTACGAGTTGTGGATGTACTAACACACCTCTGCTTACCTCTTCGGGGATAATAGGCGTGAAGGTACTTTTTTATATATATAGCAAATGTGCACAGATGATTATCTCAGGTCCTCAAAAATTTCCTCACCATTCCGCCTTGTCGTGCCGTTCGGGCTCAGTAGCCTTTTCTTTTTTGTTGACGCGGGGAAAAGCATTCACGCGCCTTCACTGGGCCTGAGTGGGGTACAGCAGTGTGTGGAGCTCGCGGTACATTATATAGTGCCGAATACCCACAAAAACCACCAGTGCCGCCTTTGGTGAGGTGCCCCGGAACAGCAAATCATCAGGCCACCTCGACGGCGAGTCATCCCCCGAAGGGACCGACGCCACCTCCACAGGATGGGGTATTCCCGCCCCACATGACAACCCCGCCGGTTTTGGGACAGCGCAATGGGCTGAGGTTCCCATCCTCACCCATGCGCAAAAGCGCCGCCACTTTTTTCTCTTTTGTCCCCTCTTCTTACAAGAGGGGTACAAAGAGCGGCAACTCCTCCTGCTCTTCTTACAGGAGGAGTACTAAGAGCCGCCACCTCCTCGAATCAATTGGCTTCACCCAAGGTGCCTCGGATCACCCCAGGTTACTGACCCCACCGCCACGACAAGACTTGAGCCATGGTGGGGCGGGCTCAGTAACCTGGAGTACAGTAATCCCAGGCAAAGCCAAATGAACCGAGGGGCTGCTCTTTGTAGCCCTCTTATAAGTCCATTAGGGGCCATAGAGGTGTTGGGGGCACCCAGGACCGGCGAAGGCGCGTAGTCGTTTCCCAGAGTTAACAAAAAAAAAAAAGAAAAACGGTAAACGCAGACCTCATATGGTATTAAGTCAGCAATGACTCCTCTGTGGGCTTTAAGTACCTAGTAGTTGTTTGCGCGAATCACGCGGACCTGTCTATATAGAGTTAATCTATGTAAGCAACGTGTGGCAACATCATCTATATATAACTGCATATGTTATATGAAATTATCCAGACCTTACGCAATTCCTTATACGTGGGCGGTACGATCAATCATACGAGTATGTTACCAGATATTCTATGCCATTATAAGTGGGTTTACATAATATGCATGCACACATAACGCTGTTTACGGTTTATTCCCACTCGTAATCTTGCGAGATAGATTATGGACCCAAGGTTGATAACATTCATACAGATTACTGTGACATGTCCAAAACAGAGAGTAAACAATGATTATGAATGTAAGGATTTGTAATATCAAAGTGGAATTTATTAATATCTTGAAGAAAATATACTCTTTATACTATTTCCCCAAATTTTTCGCTTATATAAATAACGTATATATGCTCGCTTATAATTTACCAGTAAAACTATTTTTCTGTTATAGCAATTTGTCTCCGTACGTACATAGCATATGATTATATAGGTAAACACTTATGTAATCCTAGTATGTACCTATTTATGCCAAATGAAAAAAGTTGATTAATTATTTGTGTTGAAGACGAACAAACATACATAGTATTTTAGCATTTATTATTTAATAGATTATCAAATCTATTTACTGTTTAATACGTTTTCATTAATTTAGTGCCGGCTAACTGATATGGCTAAGTATTTACAAACGCTATTTCTGGTCTGGGAACTGAAAAATCAGGTAAATTTCCAGGTATTTTCAAAAATACCTGGGAAGCAGGAACCCAGGTATATTTGAAAATACCTGGGAATTTACCTGATTTTTCAGTAACAGTATGATATCTTCAAAATTAGATAAATATAAGACTCGTTGGCATACGTTCCAGTGAAATACTATATACGCTATACTCACTTAACATCCGAATGTTCTTTTGACCCTCGGCAACTAGAGGCGACTGTCATGTTAACATTACTCCTGAATTGCCCGTTGGAGAATGTGTGTACAAACAACTGTGTAAACAATGTCATGTGCAGGCTACGACTTGTTTAACTTCCCTATACAAGAGCGTTCTATTGATAAACGTGAGACAAGCGCGGGGCGCAAGTGTCGTGACTCGTATCCCTCACATACTAACACGTCTCACGTGCAGTTGCGTCGCCACATTGCAGCAGAACTGGGCCGTTAGGATTGGGGAGCACCTGACCCTCACACAACACCACCGGAAAGTCACGGCTCGTCTGTCTCGTTTCGTGTGGTATGTGAAGGGTGACCCACTGGAGGGCAGGAAGAAAAAAAAGACAGCGAATCTGCATAAACTGTAGAGGTGTTTATGGATGACGTTAATGGTCACCCATCATGTCTGTTTGCAAGCGAATCGGCTACTTTGACATTTAATATAACGGGCATAAATTAAGTCACATCCACACAAATTCATGTGCAATTTAATAATCTAAAGCACTCCTTATAAAATCCTCGATATGTATCGATTTAATCTAGTCAAATAACAAATATTGGTTCCTTTCAGCTATTGTTCGAAGCGCGTTACCTTAGTAATGAGCCAATGGATGAGATCTGGCAAATTGCCACAAAGGAGCGATAGTCCGACAGGCACTCTCGATGTACGAATGATGCAACACAAATCTTTGATATGCCCCTACAGATTGCACATCCGCTCGCGAACAACCATGTTATAGCTTCATCTGAAGAATATCTCAAATATTTACACGACCGTAAATGAATATCTTTAAGTATCTTTATTTCAAACAAGATTTTAAGAGCTAATGTTTTAAGGAAACTCTAAACGTTATAGCAAATCAAATTAGGGATATAAAAATTAAAATATTTATATACAACAGAGCCGAGGTAAGGGTATATAAAATTAACTGAACCTCGTTGTCTTCTGTTCCATATCATCGGTACTATACTACAATATCATCATTGCTTTTAATTATTCATCATCACCGACTATTCCTGCTTATTTATTATACTAGACAAATTGTTTGTTGTTATTTATCACAATAGATTTGCTGTACGTTGGGGAGGATTTCGCTTTCCTGACAATTCCAGAAATGCGTATATTTCGCGTACGTATAAAATTCCTCGGCTAACACAGGTACCTAAAAAAATCGTGTGATCTTCCACTTCATGACTTACAAATGCTTCATTCGCTCGATTATAAAAAATGAAGACAGATCGGTGGGACAATTCTCGACACCTAACAAGGTACACAACATACGAACACTGGAGATGGATAAAATACTAAATTAAACATTAGTAAACAACATTTGAGGACGGCTTCACACACTAATGTAGTGAACTGTGAAATCGACCTACAAACGTCTACTAAATTGTTGAAACTTAACTCCTTAGTACCACATGAATTATTCCTATTAATTATTTCTAACGGAGACCTGTGAAAGTGTTGTAACTCGTTTGCCACTTAGCTCCTGATAGGCTTACCGGGACTTTAACAGGAACGCGTGAATCTATCTCTTAACAACAGATACAATTATAGATAGCCGTCATAGTCAATTTCTAGATAGTCATTGCAGTATAAAATCTTTTTTATAAAACTGTAATTTACCACAATAGTTATACCTAATAGATTATATCTATTATGTGATTATTGCGTTCGCCATTTGTTCAATTCATTCAATTCATTTGGTGTTTGTCTTATGTGTGTATTATGATGCGTGGGGGCTGGAACAATGCCCACTCTCGCACTATCATCGCAGAGACCTGTTTGGTTATTTAAACACAGCCGCGACCCAATTTCCTGAAATACGCTCCACTCAATGTCTAGTTCATTTATATATTCACTGGAATGTCAGCGAAAGACTAAACCGGGTTGTTAACCTATCAATCAGTATCTTACAGACTTAGAATAAGCTTTGTAAATAATTTACGGTCACAGAAGTTTGCATAATATGCACCTACATGTTTGAAGATTATATACTAACTTATTGCCGTAATGGTGAAATTGCAGATAACAACGCGACATCTTGCTTTTATCCTTATCACAACTGTTTATCTGTTCGCGTGTTGCTCAAATAAAGGCTGAAATTTTGTGTAAGTCAAAGTTTTTTATTTGCTTGTCATTTCAAGTTTTTTTTTTTTTTTAATTTTTACAATCTTTATAACACCAACAGAATGCACCACTTGCAGCATTCACTGGCCCTTGCTTTTCTATCATATGAGTCAGGTCACATGGATTTCTGAAGGCCCTAATTACCATGTACTCAATAGCTAAGCCTCTTTAAGGCCAAGGAACGTAGCAATTGCCACTTTTGCTAGGTAATTCATGCTTCACTGAGAAGCATCAGTTGTGCTGTCGGTAAACTGAGCTTACTCTGACTTATTCCGAATGTAAAGAAAGAAAAGTCTCCAGTCTCCGTTGCGCTAAGCGGCGCTGTCAGCACTGAAGCATTTTAAAGAGAATAGTGAGGCAAAATGTTTGTCCCTGTGGAATTCCTCATCATAAACCTATCAATGATTGTAAACATTAGGCTTAAAAAGTAAGAAGGTATAACTTACATTCCACCCAACGGCTTCAACATAAAAGTCCATTTTCTCCGGGTCATCCGGCTCAGAATCTGTGTCCAAAAGGGTTTCATTTCCACTATCTGAATCTCGGGCAGCACTGCCGACTTCGGTAATAGTTTTCTGTTCGCCATCTTGCTCTTCAATCTCCTTAAGAGGCGCTAACGGAGTAGACTCTTCTAAAGCCGCCTTCTGAGAGACTTGACGGAGAATAGATCCAAATTTCTCAAAGAAACTATCGTCCACCTCTTGAATTCTGAAAAGATATATATAATATAATTATCAGTATTGACGAGATATTAATTTCAACGAACTCTGGAATATAAAAATGCAGCCATCTGTTTTTTAATATACCTAATGTATATGTTGTGATACTAACTACTTATGCTCCAACGTCACGGAAAACCAACACTGGAGTTAGCTACAGACAACATTTTAGTTTAAGGAGAAGAATATCAACAAGGTAAAAGTCGGGACAACAATCACAATCTACATATGTTTTGCGAGAACGGGATAACTGTATTTACGATATTTATTTACTCAAGTATTTTTGAATAAAATATTCAATGTATTGAATATTTTATTTCCTATTGTTAGTGTCGTTTTTTCTACAAACGTAGAATAAGGCGAAATATAAACAATCAAAAAATATTTTATTATGTTACGCCGAAAAGTAAAACATCTAACGCGTGTACACTTACATTTATTTTAGATAGAGCCTGCAACGAGCTGGAACCTTGATAATCATAAATTATTATTAAAGAAAATGCTATCATATATGTTTACACTTCTTAACTTCACTAACAAATTTATTGTAAGCACTTGTAGGTAAACAAGATGTATATATTTAATAAATAAAACTGAACTTTAAAGAGTATTTATTCAATTTACATTAAACATCATTTTCAAATACACAATGATTAAGATAGGAAATTATTACACGTATTATTAATATTAGTCTGGCCATAAATATTGTTACAATAATAAATAAAAAAAATCACATTTGCATTTGGAATGTTTCATTTTTATACGATTATTCACTGTGTTTTTCATTTTACTTTGGCGCCAATACATTGTATAATATGTTGGAGTTGAGTGATAAGGGAATAGAATCGCTGTGATTGCATTACACAAGGTAGGTATAGAGCCAAATGCAATTTTTCAAACTCTCCATACACTTGGTATTAGCCAATGGTTGTGTACCGGGCCACTAGTGGGTACAGTGACTTCCTCAGTTTGTGACAGAGAAAGATCTGGCCATCCACGTAGTGTTCGAATTGTAGTGTTGTAACGAAAAAGGTGGTCAAAACAGTAAGGGATAGAATTGGTGGAAATCCTCTCCGAAAGCAAAAGATCTCTGAAAATGAAGATAGCACCTAGAACCATGTCGCGTATTTTAAGAGATGACTTAGGACTTGCAGCCTATAAGAAACGCGTCGGTCATTTCCTAAATTTTTAGGCTTACGCGAATGTTACACATTATAACAAAACTAATTCAACAGGTTTATCGCGTTTTATTAAACGTTTTACGATCCCGATGTTTCGGAAGCCTTACAGCTACCACGGTCACGGGTCCACTGAGATGACAAATGTCGATGTCATAAGTTATTAAAAGTACCCAAAAAAATTATATGATTAATTCGTTGTTCCGGTTAACGGAAAAAGCGCTTAATGTATCATGCAGCTGTGAAGTGTTACGTTTGGATTTTGATTTGATTATGTTTATAACTGGGTTCCACGCAGAAGGAAGCACCCACCCATCTTCTCTATTGAAATTCGGATGTTTCTTTTTAAATTTCAGTAGCCTCACGGATCGTCCTAGGGTACTTTTAATAGCATCAGGACATTTGTCAATTCTGTCCACCCGTGACCACGGTAACTTTAAATCTTCTGAAGCATCGGGTTTGTAAAATACTTAGTAAACGCCGACAAAATCCGTAATAAAGTAGTTTTAATTTAACATTTCTTAAATGATAAAAGATGAATGGGGTGGTAAAATCGAAACAACCACTGAAACGGTATGCAAAGTTAGATCACAGAAAAATTTACTAATGAAACTTTTTTACAATTGTATAAAACTTTAACAAACAAAATAACCGTATTTGCGTTTAAAGCTGTAAAGTAGCATCCCAATTAGTCGACAGAATGCCACTTGGGCATTATCTGAACTCAGTGATAGTTTGGAGGGGTGTTCGCTATGAAGATTTGACAGAGCCATATTTTTGTGAAGAAGGTATCAAGTGTATCAAGATAACCATTCTTGAGAAGGCAGTTAAGCCCTCTAATAACACCATATTCAATAACCAAGTATGGTCCTTCCAGCAAGACTCCACACAGTGGTTGGACTTCACCAGAGCTGAACAATCCATACAATTAAAGAAATAATGCATAATTCTATTGATAATTATCCTAAACATTTAAAGTACTGTATTGCAGTCGATGGGGACAACTTAGAATAAGATTTTTATATCTTTGTTTTATATTTGTGTATTAAACAAACTCACTGTAAAAGTAATAAATATTATTTACATTTTTTTAGAATTTGCTCTGTTACAACATCTATGGCAGGACTAGGATACTTACATCTATATTTTAGCATTCAACATGCTATTAGTACAAACATCGCTTTTTATACCCTTTTGATAATCAGTGCATCATTGTGCTCTTTTTATCAACAAGTTATGAAAAGATTGTGTATCAAAAGGCTTATACAAAACAAATATTCTTAGACAATAACTATCACAATTTATTGGAAGACTGAAATGATACAACAGCCAAGCGGAACTGTTATTTTATAGGATTCACTACTAAATATTTTAAGAAACTAAAATGTTGAACAACACAATATATATAAATAGTTAAATATAAAACATTAAACTTATAATAAACTAGCAGTCCTTCGCAGCTCTGCATGGTCATTTCACATAACATGAAAAATATTCTTCAATTTACATATACGAATGTTATAAAATCATTTTTTGGCCTCGTGTACATTGCACATTAGAAAAAGTAACAACAAAACAACAAAAATAGCTTCTACAACTGTGATATAAGGACTTACCTAGATAATTTCATTGTAGTTTCATTATGATCTATAGTTTTAGGAAATATTATATAGCCTATGTTTATCACTGACGATGTACAACTCTAAGGGCAAAAGAATTTTTGAAACCTCTAGTAGCTTCTAGTCTAGTAGCTACGGAGCCTACTCAATGCAGACAAACAATGAAATGTTTGCTCTTTATAATATTAGCATAGAAATAGTATATCTTTGATTATAGTTTTACTGCATTTAGCACTACCACTTTAATACCAAAAATTATTTTAATTTATCAGTGAAAAATGTTTTGTAAAACTTAATTATACTAATATGGCATGCAGTATATGTACTAGACAACAGTCTTTTAATTGATATTTCACTTTCCTAAACCAGAAAACAAAGTGTACTTGACATCAGTATATTCTTCTGCTCCGTGCTTACTGCCCTCTCTTCCTATACCAGACTGCTTTATTCCACCAAAAGGTGCCTCCGATGTTGACAGAATTCCACTATTTATACCTACCATACCAAAATCTAACTCCCGGGACATTCTAAATGCTTGCCCAAGATCTTTGGTAAAGACATAAGAGGCTAATCCACTTGTTGTATTGTTAGCAATCTGTATCACTTCTTCCTCGGTTTTAAATTTATAACAAACTACGATTGGGCCAAATATTTCCTCCCGGTATATATTCATTTCTGGCTTGACATTAGTTAACAAGGTGGATTCATAGAATTTACTGCCAATGTTTGAGGCCACTTTTCCCCCAGTTACAACCTTTGCACCTTTTGAAACTGCATCCTCCACCAAACCCAAAACTTTTTTGAGTTGTGCTGTATTGATCAATGGACCACATGTGACACCTTTTTGAGTTCCGGGGCCTAATATACACCTTTCTGATATCTTACTTTTTATACCTTCGACAAACTTATCATACACATCCTCATGAATCAAAAATCTATTTGCACCAACACATGCTTGGCCGTTATTTCTAAATTTCGCCTGTATAGCACTTTCTAGGGCATTGTTGAGGTCTGCACTTGGGAAAACTATAAAAGGAGCATTGCCACCTAATTCAAGTGAAACTCGTTTTATTCCCTTTGCTGCCATGCCATACAATATACTGCCCACATGAGTTGAGCCTGTAAAAGATATACAACCCACTTTAGGGTATTCGCAAAGTACTTTTCCTACATTGATTGCATTTTTTCTACTTGTTGTAACAACATTTATCACTCCCTTTGGAACACCTGCTTCTTCAGCGAGATGAACTGCAGCTAATGCAGTCAAAGGTGTGTCTTCTGCAGGCTTAATAACACAGGTACAACCAGCAGCCATAAGAGCTGACACTTTACGTGTAATCATAGCAAACGGAAAGTTCCAAGGTGTTATAATGGAAACAACACCAAGGGGCTGGCGTGTAACTATAATTTGTGAATTTTGCCAAGGGCTTTGTATTACTTCTCCATTTAAGTGTCTTGCAGTATCTGCATACCATTCCAGAAATGAACTTCCATACAAAGTTTCACCTTTCGATTCGGCCAACGGTTTACCAGCTTCTGCAGTTATTATTTCAGCTAAATTATCCGTATTTTTCATACAAAGATCATACCACTTTCGTAATATACATGATCGTTCTTTGGCGGTGGTATTTTTCCAAGTCTTAAATGCATCCGCTGCTGCGTCTAATGCCACTTTAGCATCATTAACATCCATATCGGGTACTTCGGTTATAACTTTGTCATCGGCGGGATTGGTCACAGGAAACATGGCCTTGCTCTCCGCATGTACCCATTGTCCATTAATATAGGCTTGATTTTTTAATAAATGTAGACCACGGTGCTCAATTGAAGTCATATTATACAATCGAATCACTTGTAATGTTGAACGTAACATATCCACTGATAGCAACCTGTACTATTTATATAACAGAGACACGGCAGATAAAATTGATTATTTACAGTAAGATTTTGAATATGACGCTAATGCATGAATATTTATTTTAACTCTTTGTAACCAGTTAAGTGTTAGCTATTCTAACTGATCTCCGTCTTGCGCGAGAAATCAGGGGTTCTCATGACAGCTGACATTTGACAAAAATGTCAGTTTGTCATTCGCCACAAATGTCAGTTTAAGCAATTTTTTTAACATAGCCGGCGCAAACAGACAATTTTGCCAGCGACTGGAATTGACAAAATGAGATAATTTTAAAATATTTAGTATATCTATTTTAGAATTATCAGATACTCTTGACAATAAAAATTAAATTTTAATTTAATAATGTGTCTTAGGTTAAAAGTTTTTGAAATAAATTATTTTTAATATAATTTAACAGGATTTGCACCAATAATTATTAGACTCATTGAATATTTACTCCAGTGCTCGATATATATGTGTTAAATTATATAAAAATTATAAAAATATAGAAGGGAATATTTCATTTCTGGCCCTCGTGTTGTACGCAAACTTAATATGTTAACGTAAATCCGAGTAACAACATAATACAAACACATTTTCATTAGTTGAAATATACAAGTATCATATACTAAGCGCTAATTTTGTAAACCTGTTGTGTGAAACATGATAGATGACATATGTGATGTATGATATAAACATTAAGAATTACAATTAGTTGACAAAAGAGTTCACGTGTTCAACCGATGTGTCTCGGGCGATGCCGTGGGAGAGAGATAACTTGCTCTCTCGCTCGCAGGCTCCACTCATTTAGAATATTAATATGACATCATATCTCTTCGTGTATGCGGTTGCAGCAGCATGCGTTACAGATTTACAAGAATGTATCATTGAATTTCTTTTCAAAAATTATGTGTTTACTAATATGCTTATTTTGTTGTAGTCCAGAGAAATACGATAGTATTCCCGATATTAAATTAAAATATAATATTAAATTGAAGGCTTTAAAGTATTTAATTACAATAAAGCTACATTCACGGATTTTATTGCGGTTTATTTAATTGCATAACTATCTCAACGTTTCAGAATCTTTACAGCAACCATAGTCACGGGAGGTACCAGTATATAAGTAATATCTATGACGGGAGGACTGAGATGGCAGATGTCCTTATGTCATATTGCATTAAAGGTACCCGAATAATTATATTTTTTTTAGTTGTTACGGTTAAAGCAAACAGTACTTATTATATCTTGCTGTCTTGAGGTTTTATGTTTACTTTTTGATTTGATTATGTTTACCACTGGGTCGCTGGCAGAGGAAAGAACCTTGCCATCTTTTCTATTGAAATTTGGATGTTTCTTAATTTCTGTGGTCTCTCGGATCATTCTTGGAAGGAAGCGGTGACCCCTAATGAGGATTTGCGCTTTATCAAATCTAATGTAATGGCCCCTGCCATTGTTGTGTGAAACATGATAGATACCAATAATGGTAAGCTTTGCTTTAGGACACTGTGGTCAGCAAGGATCTACTTTCCATCACATCACACAATTCAATCCAATGTTCCTGTACCAATTTAACAAAGCAACATAACAAGGAACGCATGTTGAACATGCGTTCCTTTCTGAAGATCAGTCGAATCATGAGGCACACATCTATCATACTTATTTTTGTTGTTGATTTAACGCAAACGAGTCAATACTGTTGGTAACATTAAACCATGCCGCTAATTCCTGGGTAGTTTGGTTCCGATCGCATTAATATTTACCTGTGTGGGCGGTATTCAGCGTGGTTCGTTCTTTCCATCAAAGTTTCCATCACGAAAGCGTTAATACCAAAATCGCACGGTGCATTCATTAGCAGTACCCTCTTCACATGCAACATAAATATTGCGAGCTGTTTCTGCCGAGTAGTTTCGCGTTAGAACTCGTATTAAAAAATCAGTCGAATTTTCGAAGTATCCAATCCAAAATGGATACCCAAGATGTTTTTCTAAGGCGAATAAGACAAACAAATGATAGTCGATAATTGAATGTTGCATATTTTTGAAAAGAAAAATTACATAGGTACCGGGTGAAAAATGTTTCACTCAATTCGAAGTATCTACCCGTTACAATAAAACGAAAATTTGATACTTTAACCCCTTCTATATTCAACTTTTATAGTATAGGAGATCCAAACTTATCGATTTGTGCTCACGTTTATTTAAAACTAAACCAAGAATGACCATATTTTATATGTGTGATTAATGAAAAAAATACGAGTGCTTTAGAGCTTACAACTAAAGTAGAATTTAGGAAAAATAAAATGTGTGCTCGCAACTCTCTCTTTCTCTCTCTCTCTCTCTCTCTCTCTCTCTCTCACACACTCTGTCTGTCTCTCTATATCTCTCTCCTTCTCCCTATTACGTTTTTGCCTAGGACGTTTTTAACGTAAAAATATGTATGTATCCCAACAAACATTTGCACCCTATTACGAACTCAGTTTCCTTTAACTGGATAGATTTTTGTTCTGATTTTTCTACTCAATTTAAACAAAAAATACATAACACTATATTCAGATATAAATGTGTTAATGGCGATTGGTAAGTTATGACTGCTGGTAACCCTAACATAACCCTAACATGATAGACGACTTATAAATGTCATGAATTTTCATGATAAATTTAGTCATATATATATATTTAAATTTTAACTCACCGCTTATCATGCACTACTTCTTCTGTTGATTTTTGCTGTTGTAATTTTTCATAAAATCCTTTCCACATCGATTCTTCGTCCATTTTTAATGTTACTATTTATAACTTTTTGTAAGATTTATAAATAAAAATTTAAAAGAAAATATTACTCCAAACAAATAATTATCTCAATAAGACCGGTTATTACAGTTGACTACGATCAAAATGAATCACTATGGTACAGTCACTTGTTACTAAACTCAATGACGTAAACCCGCTGCACGGTTTACTTTGTGCCTTGAGTCGTGATCGTTTAAGATTACAATGAACTTTACACAGAAAAAGAATCACAACCACAAATATTTATTTAAACACTTGAATGACACACGTAGATATGCGACTTATTTCGCTATTATAATATAAATGGCATATCAATTCATAAATCATTAAAATGTGCGTTTGTTTTGATACGAGCGAGCGAACGGTCAACGAAATAAAACTGACGTAATGCGTAGCGGTCTCAGACGACGTTCAATGTCGCTGCTCGCATCTCGACGCTTACCTACCTACTGCCTACCTACTAAAAGTAAAACGTGATAATAAAATTCATATTCTTTCCGTGTCTGTTGCACACTTTCACATACGTATGTAGTTAAGACTAGCCGTGCCTCGTGGTTTCATTCGCAAAATGGGACTGGACTATAAGTGGATCCCAAGGGAATCATTTTATAGCCTACAACTAGCCCGGGAATTTTCTCGGCTGATTAATAAAATTTCCTTCGAAATTAGTTCAGTTATTCTCCCGTGATATTGCGTTAAAATAAATACACAAAAATCTAAAACATGTCATATCTAAAATCAACTCTAAAGTCTAAGTGGGTACCTATCCGCAGTTATAAAATCTTCCATGTAAAAACCTATGGCTCTCTTTAGTATAATACTACCTAAACATATATTTTGTACAAGATATATTTAGTATGACACTGTCTATACCTACATATAATAAGCTACTACTAAGTAAATAAACCAAACAATAAAGAAATCTTAATTGTATTAATATATTTATTAATTCTTCCTTGATTTAGCCTATCCTTGAGATAATTGGTTATCCTTTAATTAGTCAATATCGCAGAACACATATAATTAATTCCTAAACTTAAATATTTAATTAATTCCTAAAATTAACATATTATTGTTTTCCTATAATCCATTAATCAATATACCCAAACATGACATGATATTTATACCGAGTCAATAGACAGATTGCCTTTTTTGTACGGGGAGATGCTTTACGCACTGCAATCGGCCGTGGGTGGGATCCTATCCCCACACAGGGGCTTGAAGCTGTGGTGAACATCATCTAAAACCCCGAGGGTGACATCAGCCACCCGTACTGAGGACACCTCGGCGAAGCAAGATTTCCTACTTACACCACATATTTTTACGGGCCTTATCCTGTTTTATATGAATGATTAAATTCCAACTTTACAAAAAGGCTACATACCGCGGCCCTTGCTTATTAACGTCCCAGGTGTCGACGAAGTCAACGAGAATTGTTTTTTGTCAAGCACAAAACGACATACGTCGCTTTGTACTTGAGAAAAAACAATTCCAATCCCATAATCCGGAGTTTTGGAGAAAAGAGCATAACTGGCGAAAAATCATCAGTACTTGTCAGATACTTGAAATGTAAGGTACCCATGACACGTATACGAGTAAATAACGTACACGAAATCGCGGGTAAAATGTGTACAACTGTACAAGGAAGTAGAGCTTTTTCATACCAATGTGAACACAGTCCAATACTTATACACAACAGAGTTCTACTACTTCAAGCACGTACCGCGTTTGATCTGTAATGATACTTCATTGTCATCAAGCAAAAAGAACATGGGTACAAAAAGTTACAATTCCGGTTTGGTATTTTGAATACTGAAAATGTTAAAAATTCTCTGTCCATCTACATTATTAAAAGGGCTTGAACATCTCTCGTTCCCAACACTGCTACTCCTGTATCGCAAGTAACGACAGGAATCGCTACTACCCTTCGATGTGATCGCAGGGAGCCCGAGGGAAAAGCTAAAACTATTGACATCCGCAATGAATTTCTTCAGAAGAAAATAAGAGGATTAGGGAATAAATAATTCCAATTACCTACTTACATAGGTAGGATTTCTATCGAAGCGTGTATGTTATAACTTTTAACTGAAATGAGTAACATTGGAATGAAACATTAGAAATCGAATATGGTAGATACTGATACCTACTAAATATTAAGAAAGAACAGGTAATCATAGGAACTGCCGATAGAAATGAACACAACTGTCTTGAAATGTTCTATACATAGCACAAATGTCAGCAACTGACTCGTGGCAGCCGCTCATAGCATGTTTGCAGACGCGAACTCATAACATTTCCGCGCCTACCGCCGCTAAAGAAGCTTTCGCTTCGAAATATCAATTCCTATTCATTTCATGTCTACATTTTAGAAGTTACAAACTTATTAAAGAATATTTTGAATATAGCAAGCTAAATATTTACAATGTTTTTCTGTTTGTGTGTAACTAATGCTTGTTCTTGAGAATATATCATACCCAGGTTGGGTGAGCTAGAAGGCGATCATTGTCACAAATAACAATGTCCATCGAGTGTACTTTCTTGTGTCTTAACTATGGTCGCATATCGTATTCAGTAAACTGGTGATTGAGTCAAAACAAATGTGTACGGTATGTACATTAAAAAGTAAAGAAATAAATTTATAAAATAAATATTTTACTAAACAAGATTTTATTAACATAAAAAAATTGTTTAAATCATATTTTTACAAGAATATTCTTATTCTTGTAAGAGTACATACTCTTTTGTTTGTCAAAAGAGGAAAACAAGAAAACAGTGTGTAGATGTTCACATTTGTCAATTATCATGACCACAGTCCAAGCTACTTTATGCTTATGTCTGCATAAATTAAGAATAAATTCCTCTACTTTAGATCGAGATATGAACCCAGAACATTAAGTCATGATTAAAGCCGAAATACATATGCAGTAGATACTACAGCACTCCTATAGCGTGTACTTACTCGCGCACTTCTTAGAAACACGTCTTTCCTACTTACTGGATAATTAAGCGGTAATGAGCCTTAGTTTACTTTAAAAGATGACCTAATTTTTGAACTACTTACCTACCTTTGTAAGAAGTAATAGACGTAGAGTGAATCATTTTGCTTCCATAGACAATTATAGTGTAACTAGGAGCCCGATCCGGCTCCGCACAGATGTTTCACGAAATATGGGAAAAATTCATTGATTTACAAAAATATAAAAAGTTATAAATTCATGGTAATGATGATTTAATGTCATGGTTATGACAACAGATTGAATTTATTAAAAATAAAATTTATGACAGAGCAACGTTTGTCGGGACGACAGCTAGATCATGAATATTTTCTGCTGCAATATAGGGATTTCCTTTAATAGTTTTTCACATTTTCAGACATTTACATTATCAGAGTTGCATAAAGATTAGAATGTTTTATAAAATTTTATATAGCCTATGTCCGCCAGAAATAATGTAGGATTCTAATGGTAAAATAGTTTTCATATAGGTCCAGTGGTTTCGAGCCTCTTCAATGCGAACAAACAATAAAATCTTTCCTCTTTATAGTATTAGTATAGATTAGTATAGACTACACAACACTAGCTTAAAGGAGGATAACAGAGCTGCGCTAACGTGCGGACCTTAATGGGCGTCGATAGTCAGTTGGCTTCGATTCCTCTTTTATCCCCCTATAATATAAAAATATAACAAATTACTATTTAGAATAATGAGAAAATAGGAGGATTGCCAAGTCTTGATATTATTTTGTAAGTAAATTGTCTGTATGTCTATATTATGCCGCATTATTGATCTCGCAGGCGCGTTGCTCTGCTTACTATTTCCCTTCAAATGGGCCACCGGCTACTCATAAAACGCGACAGTATTACTGTCACTTTACGGCGGCATCGGTAGATATGAACGAGTTGTCCCTCCCCGGTTATGCTGACCCGATTCAGCTGCAATGCAACATGGCACTACTTTTCGATATACTGCTAACGTATTGGCCGGACTTAAGTTTTTTATTCAATTTATATAAGCAGATAAACAGGCAGCTACTAATTGACACAAAAACGAACAATGGCAATTTACTAATTAAGTCGAGACCTTCAACTCTGCGATCGCTACTGTCTACATGTAGAAAAATATGGCGGCGCGTATGTACCTGTTACAATTCAAAGTTTATGTCAATTACATTCACGCATCATCGCCGAAGCCAGTACGCAGTGTTACCGGAGACTGTTACATAACAGAACATACACCTTAGTCATCATTTGGTGGCAATGAATAGATGAAATTTGGTGGAGAGGAAGTACAACCGAATCCAATGAAATTTCTACTGCCTGCTTTCTAGCTAGGGCCGGATTTTTTGTGAGATAGGAAGCAAACGAGCAGGTGGGTAGTCACTACTCATAGACATTTGCAAGTCCAAGTCCAGCCGTTAAAGAATATGTATGCGCTTTTCTTAAATATTTCTAAGTCGTATCGGATCGGAAATACCGAGGGAGGCAGCCGGTTCCACACTACAGTTGTGCGCGGTAAGAAGTGGCGTTTAAACCGCACTGTTGTGGATTTACGGTCATCAAGGTAATGGGCGTGGAACTCAGAGTTCTGTCGCGATGTCCGACGATGGAATTCTGCTGTTGGTATTAAGCCGAACAATTCCTCGGAACACTCCCCATAGAAAATACGATAAGAGACGCACAGCAAAACAACATCTCTTCGTAGGACCAAATCGAGCCGTCCGGAAATAACTTGGTCGTCAACTATTCGAGTCGCTCTACATTGCATGCGGTCAAATGAAACGAGCTGACATTGCGGGGCCCCTGCCCAAAGGTGGGACTTGGGAGGCATAATTGATACAAGGGATATCAATTATATTCACCTAAGGCTCCGACTTCTCATTTGACACTACATAAAAAGATAGTTTGTTATTGAAAGTTAATGTTAAAGGCCATTTATTCCAACAAAACGACATAACTTAATGACAACAACAATTTAACTAGGCAAATTGAAAAACATTAAATAAAACAAACTTAAAATAGTAACAAAAACTATTAAAACTGTGCGATTATTCTTTTGCTTCGAGTACCGGCTACAAGTCAGTAAACATGACGAAGACAGCTATAGTTTAATTAGTGAACTAGCTGAAAAACCCGCCATTTAAGATTCTTTTCTTTATTGAAGCGTCTTACATCAAAAATATATTTACGCCAGTCCCCTGATGTACCTAAAGGCATTTAAAGAAATGAAGGAGTAAAATACTTTGAAACAGTGACCGAGTAACTGAGCGTAACATCAGAACCACCTTCGTACTTAAGGTGTCAATTCAACTCGCGTGTCGTAGCTGACAGATACACTTGTCTTTTAACACTTCGTATTCGAATCAAGCCGGATAACCAGCCCACAGCAAAACGGTTTCACAAAATATACTTGCTATGATAGCGAGTCGCCTAGAGAGCGTTTGTGTAAATGGCTATTGTGTTATCGCACACGGTTTACGGCAAGTGTAAAAAAAGGAATATTATATTACTAATCATAGGCTAAGTATCAAGTGTGTCCAACTAACAAAACGAGTGATGCTTGCTTGAATAAAGATTACTGTTATTATTATAATAATAATATTTCGTTTATGGAATTATACACAAATTTGAATTGAAACTTCCTTGGCGTCGAAAATGTGAGAAAACTAATAAATATAAAAAGGTGATAATGAACACTCAGATTCATTTAATCATCTGCTTATATTGTAAGTTTGTAGTCGAATAAAATAAACAGTTAGGTAGTTGAAATGTAAAACTCTACTTACAAAAGTTTTGTCCTCACGTATAAAGTATAACGGGATCTTAATTTTATTTCATGCACTGACTATGAGACCAAGAGAAAAAGAAATGTGTGCTCGCACCTCTATTCTTTCCTGCCCCTACAGTATTAACTATACGAAACTTCACTCTATCCCTTTCTGTCTTACTAATCTTACTTATATCTCTCTCTCAACTTCCGTTGGCCTCTTTTTCGTAATGCTCTCGTCACGCATTCACCAGCTAAGTGAAGAGTGAGTAGAGAAGAAAATCTATATCATATCTAAAGTCCTCCGACATGAGCAACAGTTTGTAACTGTTTTCTTTTTTTCAACACTTGCACATAAGTAATAATATCAATCTAAGAAAGGTTATAAGTTTTAGTTAAAGGAAGCTATTGCCTAGTAAATGACGCAATTTTACCCCGGAATTGACGGTGATGTTGTCAATATTCTACTCGCAGAACATTTCGTTGTTTTTATCTCTTCAATCTTGTCTTATGCCCGATACACATGTATGTATGCCGCATGTGGGTGTTACAATCCGAACTTATTCCTCGCTATATTTAGTCATGTAGCCGTTCTTACAACAGCAGACAAAAACGTGTAGAAGCATAATTAACAAGAACTAGAATATTCTCAGCTCTTCGATTACTTTCAGACCAAACTGTTAAGCGCACTCTAACTGATGGTATATTATTGACTTATTGCAACCATTATAATATGTTTATATAACTGGCCCATAGAAAGGGCAACGCATGTGTATATAATGCGGATGTCTACGGGCGTCTCCAAAATGCTCCGTTTTCTCGACCTCCCCGACCTCTCGCCCCTTTACTATAAAAAACATAGAGATTTAGAGATGTTGGTTGACATAAAAAGAATTGTAAAAGCAGGTAAGTGATAGGCTTTTATATCATTTATTTTTAGAATTAGCAATCCGTCCCGGCTTCGCACGGATATTTCGCAAAATATCGCAAAAATTCATTGCTTTACAAAAATACAGAAATTATAAATTTTAATTTCGACCCGAGTGCAGAGCACCATTTATCAGGACAGCTAGTTGTCAATAATTTCAGCATCAAATGTAAGGATTTAATTATTTTTTTCACACTTTTGGTTACATTGTGGAAGTTTTCGTAATGATCTCTACACGATGTATGTTTTAGACAACGTTATATAGCCTATATTCTGTATGGTATATTCTATATGATATAATAGGATTCTAATGATAATTTGACTATGCAATGCAAACAAAGAAAGGAACAATCAAATAATTCCTCCTTATAGTATTAGTATAGATATAGAGAGGTATGTAGTTTGCTAATTACAATACGATTGACCTTATGTTGCATTCTTGCATTATGCCCATTCATTTACAAAAGTACAAGATATACGATATCACACTGAAATGCCATTCCAAAGCATCCGTGTTTGTATATAAACATATGTTTTTGCAATATTAACCTAAAATGTATGATTTTAAGTTGTTTTTACAACGCAGACTCTATTTCAAGATGTTGATAATTTAAACATATTTCCTTGGAATGTGAACCTTGCGGCGAATGCGTTTAAATTGTTTTTACAAATGCGCAATTTGACAATTGTACATCTTTTATATGGACGATTTCGAGATGCTCACTGTATATCTTGGTACGTTCCTCAGTTCATGATTATGCCCTACTAATTTGTATAACGTTCCTTGCCATTTATGCTATGGCTTGAAATAAATTGATGTTTTAAAATAAAGGAATTACAAAAGCATCAGTGGCCAACTTAGAAAATCAATTTGGAGTAATTCAACAATGGACTCATTTCTCCTTTTAACTTAGTACAGTCTATGCCAACGCTGATAATATAAACCTAATTGGTTTTTAATGTTATCTACTAATAAAATACTCGTATGGTCTGCATTATTTAAAATAGTCCCTAGCTCATATAAAGGCTACTTTTTTATTATTTCCCAAGTAAGCTATATCCCAAAAATATAAAATGCCGTCCAACGTAATTTTTCTACTCTGAGGAAGTCGCGATTAAACAATTAGTGATGATATATTTCAAAATATTTTCGTCACTTAGATAAGGATGGACACACAATGAGCAATGTTGGTTACATTAAAGTTTTCAGCTGACAACAGCAAACAGTACAAGTTCTTGTAATCATTGTACAAACAAGCACACGTCATCAGCAAAAGTGGAGCATTATTCAAATTATTGTCACAGTAATATGTTTTATACCTTACTTGCATTAATAAGAAAATTGACACTGCCAGTATCACCACTTTCACCTGCATCTGACCACTCCTGGACATAGGCGACCCTCTATAGTCTATCACGTCAAGACGGATTATTAAGAAAATATATTTATTCGTGTATAAATCCCTTCAATCGTGCGTACCCAGGCCTACTCGGTAAAAAGTAAACTATTTGTTACGAAGTTCGCAAACCTTACCTTTAAGAATCGTTACAGATTATAGAATAATTTATTAGCCTGAAATAACCGCAACTCGTAATAAAATTGTCAGAGCCGTAGGGAGTAAACAACACCGCAGAAAAGTCAATACATACTTGGATCTGCCAGTGCCGATCAGTTCCTTCTCTTTCAGTTTTATAAATAAAAACTTCCATGGATCATCACGAATATTCCGCTCCATTGTTTCACAACACTTTCACACTGAATCACCCAAACTGTTTATTTGTTTCGACTTTAATAACACAATGTTTCATCGAGCATTATATTTCAGGCGTTTGCGAACCGCGCAGTGTTGCAGACAGACTGACGCTACATGCGCCCGCCTCCGTTACTGCTCGAGTATTTAATACCTACTCGGGGTTTTTAAGCTCGATACAATGCAGGAAAAACAGACTGTACGTTTAATGGTCGTTATCACCGACACCATTATATTGCACAAAAAATATTTACTCACATTATCTCCAAGAACTTGGCGATATCATTGTTATGCCTAACTGTAAGTCTGTTACGTTTTTATTCCTACATCGGAAAATTGCAGGAATATTAGTAAATTGGTAGAACCTTCTCAACGTAATATTTGTGAAGTTATTTAAATAAATAATCATGAATCTACTCACTACACTTTTAGTAGAGTTAAATACATCTGCGTTTCTAACAAATATATTTTATTTTACGGGTACCGCAATTTTCCCATAATGCCATATATCAATAATACCATCTATAATAACATTAACAACAAATATTCTGAATAGATATAGTATTCACCGCTAGCTATTTTTACAATTATGAAGATAATAGTCTCGTCAGCGACTTAAGTTATATATAATAATAAAAGTATAACTAAGAAACTCATTAGCATAATTATATCGCATAAATGGCGGTTACCTGCGACTTTTTACACGGGGATTTCACTTCACAAAAACAATATGAGTGAGATAAAAAATACGCATGAACATTTTCTTTCTAGTTAACAACAGCCTGAGATTTTGAGAATAATTCGTTATCAAATATGTTCCTAGTTATTTTGTACTATACATAGCACAAAGGAATTTGTTTCAACTACAAAATAACTCTTAAACTAAACTTTTCATATTTTTTGTCCCATTGATTTTGTTCAACTAATTTCTTCACGCTCCCGCTGTAAAATACCATTAGGGCCAACTAACAGATAGTTTTTAGTAGGTAGTAGCTGCCGCTTCACGACCTGAGCCCGACACACACTTCAGGCCATGGTGCGTAAATGCATTTTTCCTGCTAGAACCAATATCATGTACACCGCTCGTACTGGTCGAGCGATAAAGCCTTACATATAGTGACACAGTTATAACACACATGACTGACAGAATGTCAAACTCACACACCGCGTACGGAAACGAGCCTGTGTTCTAATCCGTAAGTTGAGAGCTTAGATTGGTAGAAATAAAATAACGCGACTCTAGAGAGCTAGAATAATAAATAAATTAAGAATACGGCTTTCTGCTGATTTGTAGCGCAAATCGACCCCTTCCGTCAGAGGGGGGGGGGGGATGAGGAGACCGGCCTCCTCAGATAAGCCAAACATTAAACGAGCTCAATTATCCTTATCCACGATACTAGAGACACGACACCTCCCCAGGTGGACCTCTTCCCTCTTTTCGGTCCCAAAAATACTTAGAACGCCCACAATCAAGCCGGTACATCTCTTCCCATCTGCGGGAAAAGAGGGGGTCTGTCCCCCTATCGTCTCCCTAAACCTGAAAACACAAAAGTCTTCGCTAGTCAGTCGAACTGTTGAGGCTGGACAAGCGCCGCTAACCAGTAGAAGTACTTACCTATAAAAAAAGAGTAATAGTAGGTTTGTTTTTACAACGTCTTTGCGTTGAAGTGCATGATCAATCCATTCACCATAAACAAGTTGTCTGTTAGTCGGGTTACGAACGATATAATTTTATGTGATAACAATTCTCTCCATTGATCGCATGATGGACTGAAAGTGGTGACTTAACAAGATCTCCCCCTCCCAGGTTCCGCCCCTTCGGAACATTACTATGACTCGTAATGTTACTATTGGGTCATACTTTTTCACACGCTATTAATTTGAAAGACGTTATCACGTCAAAAATGATAATTTTATTAGTTGCACGCAAAACCATGGGCTCTATTATTTTAATTGAGCCCATGGTTGCGCGTGCATCACGCCACCATCTTGATAATGTTCCGTTAGTTTTTCTTTATTACAAAACAGACATTTTATGACTCTGGATTTTTGCAAGGAATTTTGTCTCGTGATGTGATTATTATGAACTAAAATGATCCACCTATGCACATAATTATTGAACAGGACCTAAAAATTATACTGTTACATATTATGAAATCCTATTACTCAATAAAAATGACTTAGAGATGACGTAGAGCTAAGAATTAAATAAAATGTGTACAGTAGAACCAAATTTGCTTCTGTATAATAGGCTATTTCTGTCATATGTGTTATAACTGTGTCACTATATGTAAGGTTTCATCGCTCGACCGGTACGAGCAGTATATGGCATTGGTTCTAGCAGGAAATATGCATTTACGCACCATCCAGTCTACCCAAGGGGGCCTGAAGTGTCATTCGGGCTCAGATCGTGAAGCGACAGCTACTACCTACTAAAAACTGCTATTCGTTAGTTGGCCCTATTAGCATTTTACTGCGGGAGCGTGTCTTGGTGTTTCTTTGTTGGTGTTCTTGGACGGACTTAGCTACTGCTATCGCGATCGCGTCGTCGGCGTCGTGCAATACGTGTTTCGGCCGACGGTAATAACGTCGGATCGTATTTCGACATTTGGACGAATAATTTACTTTGTGATAAAGGGCACAGTCAGAGAAGTTTTGAGAAAGCTCTTCGAAGTGTCCTTTAATCGAGGACAGTTGAGAGTCACAATGTAGGTCGATGTTTCGGAAGTACCACGGGCATCCAGTAGACACATTTCCATCACATTTTAAGATTTTCTGTATAATGTTTGTGCCGACTACCTTTGTTTATATTCTGTCACCTTTTAAATTCTGGCTGTCCAGAAGAGGCCGCTTGTAGCGGTAAAACCTCCTTTTTGTGTCTGTGCCTAGTTCTAAGCTCTAGAATAAGATATTGTAACATAATAATTGGTGCAAAATAAAATATTTTTGTTTATTATTAAGAGATTATTTTAGGACCTGAACTTAATTATGCTGCAGAAGCGAAAAGAACACCAATACTGATTCATGGAAGTTACGAGTGCTCGTCGGGCCACGAGACTAGGTTGGAGATCGAAAGGGATTCTGACCCCTCACTCTCTCACAGATAGGAGAGATAGCTAATTTAAATATTCTTATCTTGGTCAGAGACACCGCGGGGCCTCCCCCCCCGTGTCTGACGTCTAACTCGCTAACTCGCGCGCGGTAGCTAGAATGGTCTCGGCGCTGACGTGAACGAATTGCTCGTGGCTAAGGTTTTTAAGAGAGGGGCAGAATAACCTTAACTGAGATTGTGGACTTAGAGACAAAGCAAATTTAACTGGTGGCGGACCGACGGGATACCTATCATAATAGCGAAATCTATATATAGAAAAGTAAAAGATCTCATTCAGTCACTCGCTCATCCCAAATCTAATAAATTACAAATATACCAAACTGTAACCAGAATCGTGTAAGAAAGGATAACCTCACCTAGGCGTGCGTTTCTTAGGGGTGGAGTACACCTGTGAGACCTCGTTATTATTATAATGAAAAAAATCGTTCCTTTGCTCATACTAACCGACAATCATAAATGTTTATTATAGTAGGAATATACAACTTTTTTTGGCCCAAATCAAGTATTTATTCTCACATATTTTGATAAAAACTTATGAATCATGGGAGAAACCGAACCCAAGGTTCTTCGGGGCATTCCGCTGAAATGTATTGTTCTGTCCCAACGCAGTATGCGCCACGGGTAAGCGGTGCGAGGCGCGGCTGATTGCAACTGGTAATTAAATTATTAATATAGGAGATTATTATCTCGCCATTAATACTCGTTGTCTCCTGAGGAAAATCCAGCCTTCTCATTGTCCCGGTAATTTCTGTGTTACATGAGAAGACGTAGTATCCACTTTTTTAAGTTTAAGAGACGATATTTAAGACCAGCGGTATGGATAAAGTGTAAAGAGTGAAATCGTCACTTACGTCTCTTTCGCACTTATCACATCAGAATTATGTGATTAAGGAGGAAACTCCCGCCGCGGGTCGTAGCAGACATACAATTTTTTAAGCGAACGAGCAGTATAGAGCATTTTGATGACGGAATGTTTTGCAAACGTGTTGCAGTCCCTTGTTCCTCCTCTCTAATTGGCCAACGGAAACTCACAACTTCACAGCGCTGTCATGAGAGCGTTCGGTATTTCCCCGGTCGTCAGCCCAATTAGGCTGTCATGCAGCATTGCACTACCTCTTACTAGAGTAGTATATAGATATATTAGTAGTAGAGGATGTCTTATAGGAGGCGAGGAGGACAGGATGGCAACACATCTGTTTAGTGGTTACCATTATTTAAGTCCTATGACAGGGTAGTAAGGTATGCCGTCGGTCCGCCACTTCAATGCCTAGAGACTCCGCAATCTCACTTGTGGCTCTTTTGCCCCTCTCTTAAAAAGTGGCGCTCCTCACCTCGACGGCTAGTCAGTTCCCTAAAGGACCGACGCCTCCTCCAAAGAAGCCTTGCCCCGACAAGCCCGCCAACTTTGAGACAGGGTAATGGGGCGAGGTTCCCTCCTCCTCTTTAGTCATCTTGTAAGAGGGGTACAAAGAGCAGCCCCCTCGGTTCAATTGGCTTCGCCCAATGTTTGACGCTACTGATCCTCACCGTCAAGACAAGGCTTAAACTATGGTCGAGAGGAATTTGAAGCCTAACCTGCAGGAACAGACCTAAGGTATATCCGGAGTCGTGCGACGCTACAGTAGCGCGGTAGTCAAATTAAGTACAAACCAAAGTGTTATGTTTTTAATTTAGTATCATATAATTCAAAATTTTCTCACGGTACACTGCTATAACAAAAGTGACTAAAACTGTAAAGAAAAACTGGTTATTAAATGTAAAGTAAAAAATTGGCATGTTTCCACCGACTAGAAACCGAATCAAAGTTGGCAAGCCTTTTTTCTTGAAGAGTATAAATACGCTACATATGTCGTAGTCGAATTGTACAAGTCGCCGTACGTTACGTCTAGCTATTTTCAAAAACAAAGCCGTTTTGTTAGCGGGATTGTCATTGCGATACGTTTGTCAATATGGCGACTAACGTTTAGCCTCATTGAATATCTTGATTTTACGCAGTGCTAGTGATAGACAAGTATGAAGTTAGGCCGCGTGTTTTGAGTGCAAATAAAAAAATAACATAGACAAGCAAACATTTTAATCTTAACGTGTGTAACATTTCCTATTCATGGCAGTCGCGGACCCTTTGAAGGATAGATGCCAGTAGGTTCTCTTTTGTCGTGTCGGTTCTATCAAAATCCAAAATCCAAAATCATAGTATAGAAATTCGTTCAAAAATTTGATATAAAACATTCCGACGTAATTCTATGCTGGTGTGAGCTTAATTTTTAATATGATCATATACAAATTATTATTATTAGAAAAAAATTGCTCGCTATTTTTGTACTTCTTGGTTAATGAATCAATAAATTCTAATTTCCTTAATAAAAAAATGTCCTCCTTAGGGAAAATTTCAGTTTAATTTTAACATTTCTGCATGAATGAAAAATCATTTTTGAAATTACTATTTATTTTTTCTGTAGTAAAGTCGATAAGTTGACGTTTTGGCTCGACAATATTTCATTTAAATACCTTTAGCTGTTGATAGATCGAAAGAAGGCAGATCTAGGTCTCAATGAATTGTGGGGGACAAATAACAGAAGGAACTGAATTATATTTTATGTAAGTACAGTATAATACTGGGGTATTTTGTGTATATAAAAAGTTATTTAATTAATTTTATTAATGTTGGTTGATTATATAATGTACACACATTGAGGATTGCCTCAAAAGTTGTCTGTCTGTATGTGATCAATTTTCTCAAAATGTTCAGTACTGGCACATTGGACGAGGCAGGGAGAAGGCCAATGTCCATGGGCGTCGGTAGTCATCAATAGGCTCCGACTGCTTATTTGCCCCGTATAATATTAAGGAAAATTGTATTTTCATGCAATTTTCACCAACAGACGGAGCGATTCTCAAGGAGTTTTAGTGTATTTCAGCCCGTGTTATACATATGCGAAGCTGTGGAGGATTACTAGTGTGTTATAAGGATAACACGATAAAAACTAAGAGAAACCACTAAGGGCTGATCAAGCAGATTCGTCCGTATCAAATGTTGAAATTATAACGTTTTCAAATCACAAACTAGCTTATATAAATTCGCTAAGTCAGCAAGAAGTTTTCAAGTAAAGATTGACCCACTTTTGCTTAGTACACATAACTGAAATCGAAATACCACTCATATGTAAATCACGCAATCTCAGAAACCATAACACCCACAAACTTCAAATTGGCGGACAACTTCTTTTTAGTGTGCAGACGTCCGCTAAAAACTAATTTTACGAAACTAAGGGTACGTTTCAATAGGTGGAGTACGCTGGTAAAACCGTGAGGGGCTTAGTAAAGTAAAACATAAGGCAGTTATAGTTCGGTACGTATTAAAGATTTACCAAACTGTGGTAATTATTCAGTAATCTATGGTTACCTAATTTTAAATGTCATGAAATTTAAACCGACTAATAAAGTTGAAACAATTGAAGAATAGACATACTGCTCCAGAAAATGCGGATTATGATAATATTATAATCCCAAGAAAACGATTCATATAATGCCAGGAAAAATATTCTATTGGAAGAGTTTCCTAGCTCAAAGCATTTGTAATAAAAGTATTTTTAACCGATATATCCTAAAATATTAACGTTCAAGAAAGTAAAAGGAAAAAAAGATGAATATTCCAATTAAACGTTAAAAAAAATTCAATATTTTGAATATAATAGTTTACTAATATCCCTTCAGATTCCTTAATTTTCGTTTAAATAAAAAATAATATAAAACAAGGAACAGAATAAATGATTCTTCACGAGAAGAAGTAATAATTTTGAAAGGGGAGAGTCTAGAATTTTATCAACTGATAAAACACTATTAACTACGCCTGTATATTTTTTTACAATATTAGGTGTATTAGAAAAAAATTGCCCGCCATTTGTGTTTTAAAATATACGGGTATTATGCCTATTTGTATCCCTCTCTGTATTGAAATGGTGTGGTTGGCTTGGACACACTGGAGCTGCGGCGGAGATGTGAACTTGTGCTACACTACTACCATTTACTACATAATAAAACAGATAACCCTACGACATTAGGATCTTGTGGTATATGCGTTTCTCGCTGTAGCGTGGTGCGGCGCTCCTGGCTGTTCCTTGAGGTGGAACGTGTGCGGACGCAAGCGGCCCGGAGCGCCCCACCACCACTTCATTTACTGAATGAAATGTTAACTAATTGTAATAACGACATATTTAATATGAACTCCTCCCGATTTGCCAGAGCTTGTTGTCAACTCTTAGAATCGTGTCTTAGGATAATGTAATTTGTCGTGCATAAAATTTTTGTGTGTGTCGTAGACATTTATTATTACAATTGTAATTATGTCTTGTGATGTGTACACATTTGTTTGTCGATGTACTGTGTTAAATGTTTGTTCATTGTGGGTCTTGGTTTTTACTGTCATTGCAATAAATGTAAATTGAAATAAAGAAAATTAAAATTTAGAAAAAAAATATCGTGACCATATTCAAAAATTGGAAATCAAATATACACGCTCATCTTTTTCATGAATATCTAGAAGAACTATAATGAGTTAATGTATAACTACTAATTCTATATGTATGTATGTATGTCTGATGATGTTTTAATACTTATTCTTGTGCATTGTAATGAAGCAAACAGACAGCTACGAATATAATTTCTATATTAATAGAAGGTTATAATTATTAATAGAAGGTATAATTTGATAAGAGCTCTTCTGTCTGGAACCTACAAGTGGTAGGTACCCAGCTTCATAACACGAGTATAATGTTCCCTAACGACGGAAGCTCGCTCGGGGAAATTCCATGTTGTTTGATTGCAGCATGAGTGATGTGTAATTTTGCTGTGTCGGTGGGCAAAAGGTTAAAGACATATTTATCTCCATGTAAATTCCCGTGTATACAGTCAACATTCTATATATAGCAAACTATCATCACCGCGCGGTTTCACCCGCGTAACTACGGTCCCATTAGTCGTAGCGTCATGGTACATAAAAATGGAATGTAGTGTTTTTATTGAAGTTGAATTATAAAATTTACTCTTTTAACGTTACCAAAAAAAAAATACCACCAGTCCAACTCTAGCCCTGTCCTGAGAAGTACCCGCGTAACAAATTCAGCCTGTACCCTCCCTTGATCAGTGGACTATCTACCACAAAGATAATTGTTCAATTCGGGCCAGTAATTCCTGAAATTTGCGCGTTCAACCAAAAGAAAACCTCATGAGCTTTATGTTATGTTATGTAGACAATATGATGACATATTGTCTACTAGGTCCACACAACAGACACTACAACACTTACGCCATGATAATAACAGTTAAACTTGTTGTCATAATACACTCTCATATAATACATCTCTCCCATCTGAAGGAGAGAGAGACAACCCCAAACATAGTCTCGTCGCCAGAGGAGCAGTAAGCACTCAAAGCAATACGATGAGGCTTTTTATAGCATAGGCAGCAAACGATTAGTTGGGCTACTGGTGACCACCAACGCCCATAGACATCCGCGGCACCAGAGGACTCGCATTGCGTTGCCGGCGTTTAAAGATAAATAGGTTATTTTCTTGAAAATCCCTGAGTCGTTTCGGTCCAGGAATACGGAAGAAGATTACGGACTTTTTTTTAAATTTTAGCATGAAGTCCTGTAATGAAATTCTGAATGTAATGGCTGAGTGACGATGTTCCATGATTTTCATGATTTATTTACAAATGCAATATTTGTCTCTTTATTCGATGTAACACCAC
The DNA here is from genome assembly GCA_017140195.1 of Eumaeus atala. NCBI lineage: Eukaryota > Metazoa > Arthropoda > Insecta > Lepidoptera > Lycaenidae > Eumaeus > Eumaeus atala. The sequence goes on along the minus strand of JAFELO010000421.1, from coordinate 594,622 downwards.
GGACGAGTTGGTTTGTGATTGTACAATGGTAACGAGACTGACGTGTTCTATTGTCATGCTAATAGCTACTTTGTAACACATTATGATGTCTTTTATGCGAACACTCCACTATTTAACTTAAGACGCGAGCTGCTCCACATAATTGTTATGGGTGTGAAAATTTACGAAATAATATATCCGCCTCAATGTCGGTTCTGAGTCTAACACAGTCACCATCTGTTTGACATTGGAACGTTACTTTAAAAATAATCGTGGTTCACATATCGACACCGCAAATAAAACGGCATCGTGCGCGCGCCGTCCCACTAGAGTGGGGAGGGGGACCGCTTCCCCCTTTACGGTCCCAAAAATAATCACTATAGGGTACGCCCACGATCAACCCGGTTCATCTCTTCCCATCTGCGGGCAAAGAGGGGGGTCTGTCCCCCTATCGTCTCCCTAAACCTGAAGACAAAAAAGTTTTCGTAGTCAGTCGAACTGTTGAGGCTGGACTAGCGCCGCCAACCAGTATTAGGTCCCTACGAAAAAAAAAATAAAAAAAAAATTGCCATGTTAAATTTACGCGTATGTTACTCACTACAATAAAACTACTTTTACGCAATTTATTTCGTTTCAGAGCAACTGTGGTCTCAGGTTGAGTGAGATATCAGATATTCAGATGTTACTGTAATTTTTTTTTTCTTTCCTGTTTCCTTTGAATGTTACTATTTATTAGTTTCTGGTATCAAGAAACTGGTGACAGGAAGCTATTAGGTAGAGCATTAGCGATATACTGCATTGTGTTGCCTTGTTTTTAGCTATATAGTTGTACTAGCAATCCGATCCGGCTTCGCCCGCGGAATACAGATCTCAAAGAATGCACTAAGCCTTCCATGGGAATTGTTCTATCTGTGGGTGAAACGGCATGAAAATCCTTTCAAAAGATTTTTGGAAATTCGATCAAATAAACAGCTTTTGGGAAGTATATATAAAGGTCATCCACATAACTATTTATTACTACAAAAAACTAATGGAACATTTTATTAATGATGTCTGGTGACGAGGTACGTGATTCGTTGTTCCGGCCCTTTTGTCTCCTATAGTCCCTAAGTTGTCATAGGTAAGTAGTATGTAGTAATATTTGCGGAAAGCAAAATGACACAATCTCTAGAGTTATTTATTAAACATCGTGTCAATCATATTTTACAACTTTGCCTTTGAAGTTCCTTCACGAGGACATCAGGTCTAATTATGACACGACATAATTAACATTATGTCGTGTCTATATGTTCGTAAATACGGGTACACAATATCGTACACAAATATACGTTCGTAAATACAACAAGATATAGCATATGAACACGAATAATTATTTTCACCGTTATATCTGATTGTGTCATCTCCGGCAATTTATATCCACTACTGATGGTTCATCCATGATTGAATATACACAACGCGGATATTAATCAGAACCTAAACTATACATATGATACATGTATAGTTTAGGTTAGCACATCACATGTCATAACTCATTACGGAAAATGGCTGGTCATATTCGTTCAGAATCAGAACGATCAGATCAGTTTTGTAACGCTGAAAACTTTCCTGAATATCACTACCTAATTGCGTTCTATTTACTTTCTTTATTTAGTTTAAGTATCATTAACCGCCTGAGGGTTAGGTACAATTTTTAATTCATTAACTTATTTCATGTATCTTTGACTCATGGCTGTGTGGGGGCGGCCTATAAATCTCACCCCTAATTCAAGCCCAGGATGACTTAAGAGTCGTCGAAGGTCCTAGTCTCTTAACAACAAAGAGGCAGGTACCTAACCTACCATGGTAGGTTCCGAAAAATTCCAACTGAAATTAAAAAACCGGTTCGATGCCCTAAATATGACGGAAACTACAATGGAAATTGACATGACCATGAGTGGCGTCATTGATTGCACGCGGGCGTGTTTGAAGGATTTCGTAGGAGTAAGTATACGAACAGGAAAGCTAAACTCTCGGATGTGACGCTTGGACTTATGAGGGAACGCGGAGCACACGAAGACGTTACGTCTGACGATGTCGAGCTTCTTTCTAAGCGAATCCACAAAATAATAATAATAATAAATAGATATTTGAAATAAAATGATAAATTAAAAATTGTTGCTGACCCCTTGAGTCAAAGATATCATCATCATCAGCACTATCAGCCCTTACAGGTCCACTACTGGACATAGGCCTCTTTCAATGAACGCCAAGACGGTGCTGCTGTCGTCCATTTAAGGTAAATGCTCGTAATCGCCATGCTGAGCAGGCGGACTGACAATGGCAGATTAGGTTTCGGACCGGCGCCACTGATGGTACCGCCATCACTCGGCGCGACCGCTGTCCGGTGCTCCCGTCTATTTCACTGTCACTATGAAACAGGTGGGACACCAAACAACCAGCTCGCTGAAGCGTCCTTGATGTTAACAGGCTAGTGCCCTTTGACGACTTTCATGTCACCCTGGGCTTGGATTGTGGGTGAGTGGGTCCTTAGGCCGCCCTCACATAGCCAATACACACATCAAGATCAAGATGTTTACATAGACTGTATTGTGATGACAGCTGGGACAGCTGATGCCTGCGCTGGACACATCCAATGTCCAGTACG
>JAFELO010000421.1:547455-581388 GCA_017140195.1 Eumaeus atala | reverse complement strand
GTGCGTGCGTGCGTGCGTGCGTGCGTGCGTGCGTGTGTGTGTGTGTGTGTGTATGTGTGTGTGTCACTCATTCCTAAATAACATAAACCTATGCTATTATCGCTAATATTATAATATTAGATACATCTAATATTATAATATTAGATACATACGAATAAATAAATATGACACAATTCCTCTTTTTCAATTTTACTAACCCTTAACGTGAATGCTCAGTTTAAGCATGTGCACTAATATTAAACGCAAATAGTTTCTGACTTTGCTATCTTGTTAATGTGTACGGAGTAATCTTCAGAAATACTGATCCTGCAATGAATTTTTTTTCACTGACAGAAAACTGCACTATCCAAGAGTGACAACTGACATAGGCTATATTTTACGTTATTATTACTTACATGTTACAACTCACTGATATTTATTACTATTTGTGGCCCACGGTTTCACACACGTAAAATCTTTACCAAAACAACCATTTTTGTTTTCAGCAGAAATTTTAGGGAAGAAAAATAAACTAAAATAACTCTAAATCTAACCTTTTTTCTAATTTAATCTCTAAATTTACACTATATCCGACCGGTATTTTTGATTGAAAAAGTACCAAATGTTCATACAAACTCTCAAATTTATATTATTAGTAGGACGATTCAACAAAAAAACATGAAAAATAAAATTGTATTTTAATAATAAATGTTAAACACAAAACATACATCATCATGTAATTGTGTCCAGTTAAAAAATCTACTTCTTCACACTACAGAAAGTTACGTTTATTTTAATACGTTGTCCCTATATATTTATATGTTCCGTAGTGTAAAAAATGCACCTGAAGCGTAATACGTTCATTTGTAGCGCAGACGCACACGTAACGTGGGCTGTATTAGACTTTGTACAATTTGTGGATGTTACATTCCGATTTCTAGCGAGGACGGCGCGGCGGCCGGCGCAAACTTCCCACCAAATCAATTACATCTGGTATCCGCCGCACCATCTCATTACGATACTGTCGTATTATCATTATCATCGCGTTACTATATCGACGAACATAACACAAAGTAAACGCCGAAACAAAATTTAGGCACTGGTGTATTTTTTTTCTCTCCTACCTTATTATTCCTGTACGGCAGGAGGAAAGACGAGCGAAAATTCGAAGTATCGGTGTATGTTTGAGGAAAAATAAGTAAAAGTACTATATAGTGCTTTCTTAGAAAAGTGTTTATTTAAAAAAATAGGTGAAAGTACCATGTGTGGCACGGTGTAGGCACGGTTTCTTGGGCCTAAACTTAAGCTGTGGAAGCGAAGGGTAGCCCAAGTTAGCTTCATCGGATTGCTATGAGTACTCGTGTGGCGACGAGACTAGTTTTACGGAGGACGAAAGACCGACGGGGAGTCGTATATCATACCAGGATGCATCTCTCCCGCAAATGGGAGAGATGCATCCTGCTATGATAGTGTTTGTAACAAATAATTTAGCTATTATTATCATGAGCAGAGGGACCCTCCTCCCCCGACTAGACGTGGTAACTAAAATTACCTCGGATCTAACCACCCTTTCATCTTCTAACGGCTGAAAAGGCTCGTGCGCGGTAGTCTCAGAATACCTAACCGGTACGGCGGTATTATTTGAGCTATGCAGATCACGGGTCGTATTTGGATTAGTCCCTACTCTGAGGGTATCGTTCGGACTGTTCGTAGTCGAACGTGTGTGCTAGTGTCTGGCTTCCTGTGTGTCTGGGTTGTAGTGTGTGTTTCGAGTGATCGACGAGGACGATCAAACCACGACAAATTAAACACACAACAAGAAAAACACAAACAAATACAACACTACACCCCGTCCGAGAGATTTGGGCGAGGACTATACGATTCAATTCACAATCACCACATCATGACAAACAACAGCACACACGTTCCTCTCCGAATAGTCAGAACGACGATGTTAGTGCAGTCATAGAAGATAATTCCAGTAACTTAAGCGATTTGCCAAAGAGATCAAACCAAACTGCCGTACCGGCTAGGTTAACCACGATGACCACGCGCCAGTCGTACAACCACCCGCCCATGGTGGAAGGGAGGGGACGGTTCCCGCCAGTCATGATAGGGCAACGAACTCCTCCAGCTCCCACGACAATGCAAGACAAACCTTAGAAACCGCACGTGAGCTGGCCCCCTCGTTAGAAATGGGGGTGAGGGGACCCGGTCCCTTCGGCCAAGATAATAATAATTACTTTAGCTAACTTAAATAACTATCGGGATGCATCCTTTCCCATGATCTCCACAATCTCACTTAGACCGTCACCCGACCTGCCTTATAGTAACCGATGAAGCTCCACTGGACGCTTCCGTCAGCATAGCGCAGTCAAAGAAAAGTATTTTTCGCATACGTCCCCGGGGCGCCGGCGTGTCCCTACACCGGATGTACGGTGTAGCGTCTGAGAGCATGTTTGCTGGTAGTGTTTGACAATTGTCATGATGGTCATATTCCTCCTACAGGACGTGTCTGGGATGACGACTCGTGGTGTAGGTAGGTATTATATTAAAAAAAATTATACCAGATCCAGTTGCCACGACCGAGAAAGTACCCCTCTCACATATATAAACTTGCAGCCTCTCATGTGGATAGTTATAATCACGATCACCCAAAGAGGGATAAGTAATAGCATAACACCTCCCACGTCTGAGGGATAGATCGGTTCATCTTTCAACCCCAAACCTAGTCTCGTCGCCAGGCGGTTACCCATAGCAATCCCATGAAGCTGTATTGCGCTCTTCTCCGCTGCCGCAACATAAGTTCTCGTCCAAAAAAAAAAAGAATCGATTACAGATCGATCTGGAATACGGTCCTTCGTCATTCTTTTAGATGTGCTCGATCTAAAAGAATCTTAACACAAATTAAGTTTTGAGACTTAAAGGTTTTCTGGTTTCAAGATTAAATAAATAGATTTAATTTATTGATTGCCAATATTAACACACTAATGGTAGTCATAAAGCTAAAAACAGATACCGTAAATAAGTTCGTTCATCCTACTCCTAGTCATGTCCTAAAGTATACACTGACGTCCTTGTACAGTGTGCGTAGAAGTAGAAATATTTATATTTTGATATTATACAGACGGTTAAAATGCACACACATTAGTATTTATCGATTTTACCGTCACATACCTTTCTTAAAAGCTATGTTTTAAATAACGAAAAACATACATTATTTGTTTTCACCGTATAAATAAATTGTTTTTTTTTTTTTAAGACATAATCCGGCAATTACACATAACACAATTTATAATCATAGAAATCGTTGAATGGAGACGTCACCTCATAGTGGGCAGCTGCATTTGTTTAGATGTGACACTGAGCTTGTATGTGTGAGCACTTTATAACATTTCACTACAGATTATTCTATTGCAAGCACAGTCGAGAGGCGAGTGTAGATAAGGGCCTGATAACGCGATATCTTCGAGAGATATAAAGCATTGGCAATTGCGAAATCAACTACGTCATTTTCAGGGTTAAAATAACGAAAATATAACAGCTAAACAGTCATAAAAGTGTTAACGTATTAAAACAGACCAAATGTTAAATTACATAATTTATGAATATTGTATAATTATATTAATTAACATTAACATTATCGCATTATAGTATTACATTAAATAAATATATAACAATTAACGTTTTGACGTTGGGCCAAAATAAAATAAATTATTTTAACCGGATTCTATCGATCAAGGTCCTTAGTTAAGTTATCAAGTTATTGTTTTGTAAATAGGTCCTGATTGCAGGATAGAGGATTTTTTGCAAATTAACAAAGTCATAACTTGATAACGATAACGGTTCAAGATTCGTTTGTGTACTTCATAGAGCTTTTATATAATGCGAACACTTCAAAAAAAATATTGAAATGCTTGAAAATGATTCAATACACTTGAAGATATTATTTTGCAATATGACTATTATTATTATTAATATTCGTAGGATAAAAAATCCATGATGGAATTGGATGCAAACAATTCATGTGGACCCATCAAGCTAATGGTACAACTTGGGAGATAAATTTCTATGCTTTTAAATACTTTTGCTCAGTCCCCTTATTCCAAAATTGCTTTAAGTATGGGTAGGTAGCATTCACTACACATAGGCGCGGACGCCATGGGCTATAGGCTATAGGAAAACAAAAAAATAAACAAGACATACCTACGTATTTCCAAGAGACCTGTCTGTATATTCTACTAATATTATATGCGATATAATAGGTATGCGAGATATCTGCTTACTAGCAGCGTCCCGCAGTTTCACATGCGTATACAAATTACAACGGTGTAGAACCTTCATAAACAAATTTTTCACCCCCTACAGAATGGAGTTTCCAAAAATCCTGCTCCCCTGCCCTCTCGAAGGAACGTACATACCAAATTACAGTTTTGGTAGTGCGTTGTCTGTCAGTCAGTCAACCAGCCACTGAGTAACGGTGGACGGTTCTACTCGTATATACTCGTGTATATATAACACAAACGAATTCTCTTGAAATTATTTGCAGATATAAGTCACAATTTAAAATAAGTAATGTTTATCCGTATACCTAGCTTAAGATTACAGGGCACTAGACTATATGTATAGGTGAGACTGCATGAAACTTTAGCTCTTCAGCTGTATCAAAACTCTATTCTAATTTCGAGGTTCTTTAGAGGCAGTTCAACATACCCTCATTTGACTCTCGCTAAGGGATGGCCGCATAGCATGCCCCAGGTAAGTCATACCAAAAAGTAATCGAAAACACAACTTTCATACAAAAAAAAGTTCACTTTTAAAACTAGACCGAACGATCGGCTACTAAAAGAGCTACGTGAACCAAAAGTCCTGTTATCACATTACATAAGCGTTAGGAGCCGCTCCAATGCATATGTAGGTCTAATTTATTTTGAAAGACTATTCAAAAGACAAACAATACGCATAAAATTCTAATTACATGTGCTTGATGATAAGAACAGTGGCCACTAAATCTGCTGAAATTGTCTTCTTAATTACAGTATATTGTTAACGGCTTTTCTTATTACCTATTATGTTTTATATGATATACACTTAGATAACCTTTCACAAAATTCGCATCTCGTAAGAATAGAGAAAGATGCAAAATTAAACACCATAACCTTAATTCAAATAATATAAAGTCGGATTTACTTATGGCACAAATATTTTATGATCTAAGATAAAGGTGAAGATGAAGACATTTTACTGTGGAGAAAAAAAAAATAAGATAAGATAATGGAAAAGATATCTATGAACTTGTTATGTAGGTCTACTACTACGTACCTACGTAATATAAATATATCTTATTTTTAACTTCATAAATAGAACATTTGGCAAAGATCTCGTCTGCAATCCATTGACTACATTATTACATTTATTTAGTTAATGTCAACAACCTCCTTGTATTAGCTTCGTGTTAGTTATGTTTACCTAACATTTAGTGCCCACTAAAAGACAGTAAAATAAAGAAAAACAAGGCCTACAAGCCACAGCTTTTAACATAGCGTTAGGTACAACAATCCGCATAGATATGTAGTTAATGTTAAATTAAATAACATACATTTACTTTAAAAAAATTCAAATACGGTTAGTATATCACAATTCTTTTATTTCTCACCATATTAAATTAAATTGTAAAATTTTCTACAGTTTGCTGTTAACAATCACCATGAGAACCGACATTATTAGTAAACGTCTCTACCAAAAGCAAATTATTTGCCAGGTCAAAGAGAAAAATTGTAGCAAAATGTAGGAAAAACTATTTTTCAGTCGTAGATAATTTGAATTCTTATTTTCTATATATCTTCTTTTGAAGTTTAATTAAATTAGATATTATTTATTATTCTAAAAAAAATATCATAGGTATATCTATTAATGAAAACTATATACGACAAAACACTCACTTTCAATAACGATGATCGCCATTGTTCACAATTTACATCCGCAATAGGTAAAAACACCACACAACACTGAACTGTCTGCCGGGTCACTGGAAGTACTTTCGCGCCAGCTTCACGCTCCCGTCATAGACCTGGCGGGAAGTGTGCACGTGCTTCGAGGCCACGTGCAGAATCCACAGTGAGCAACGTTCCAGGCGAATACTCCTGCACTTGACTCATACATGGACCAGCCCATTTTAATTCAACAACTACAATGTGCCAACTAGAGCATCTCGTGTGAAATATAAAATACTTTTACGATGTATCTGAAATAGACGTAATCTGTAGTAACAATGAAAGTGAACGCATCACGGAGCAACGGCCGCATGAGTCGATGTGAATTAAAAATTATTAATCGATTTCCAGAATAGTTTTATTGTATTAAAAAAGTTTACTTACCGATAAGTTACTTAAGGCAAAAAATATCATAACTACGAATGATAGAAATGCCGAAAAATTCTAAATGAAATAGTTCAATCAAATTCCCGGTGATGAAATATTTTTTTGACTGGACTTTCAGAACTTGGCGGAAAAACGCTGATTATTATGATGATGTTGATTCTTTTTTAATAGCTTGATATTTTCATAATAAACTTTTATCTATTTTTGAGGCAGCCCATCGTGTTTCTCAGCTATATTTGGCCAGTGTTTCAATCGCCACGGTGATACTTCAAGTGGCATGGCATTCTGAAATCCATTTCTATTAGCATACACGACTATTTGTATGTTAAGAATAAGAGTTATGTAATCATAGTTCAACATTTCAGTCTCAACTAGCTAGCATACACTTTAATCAGGCCCTTAAACCGATAGCTTACAGCCTAAATAGTGACCTGTCTCCTATTCATGAGACATCTAGTGTCACTGCTGGATTTATATATCTATTACTTCATGATCCATGAAATATTACGCCTTCTACGAGGTTCTCCTACGAAGTTCTAAGCCCGACCAAGAAAATGAAAGAAAAGTGGATCTAAATTTATTTTTATTTTTCGACATAGTCTCTATCTAGTTCAACACACTTCTTCCAACTTGCAACTTGTTTATCTCCTCGAAAAAAAAAGATTCCGGAAGGTCGGCGAAATAATCGTTTACTGTGACTAGCACCTCATCTTTGGTCGAAAATTTCGAGCCACCCAAATGTGTTTTTTTAAATTTGGAAATAAATGATAATCTGAGGGGGCTAAATCCGGCGAATAAGGTGGGTGGGTAGCCGCAATCATGGATTACAGACATTGTTTCAACCGAAGTGTGAACACGTGCATTGTCTTGATGAAACAAAGCTTTCTTACGCAACATTCCCGGCCTTTTTTCTTTTATTTCTTCCCGGAGTCTTCGTAAAAGGTTACAATAATAACTACAATTTATAGTTTGACCTTTCGGTAAATAATCTACAAAAATAATGCCCTTCGCATCCCAAAAAACAGAAGCCAAGACTTTGTTAGTCGACAAAACGACCTTAGCCTTTTTCGGTGTAGGAGAGAGTCTGATCTTTTCCACTGTTTGGATTGTTGCTGTGATTCAGGAGTATGGTGGTAAACCCAGCTTTCATCCATGGTGACAAATCTAGACAAAAAGTCCTCGGGATCAGTCTCAAAAAGTCTCGCGAAATTGTGTATCGAACTCGTTTTTGTTCAGCTGAAAGCAACCTCGGGATCCAGCGAGCAGAAACCTTATGGAACCCCAACTCTTCCGTTATTATGTGTTGCAACCGGCCATAACTAATATTTGTTATCTCAGCTATCTTACCAATGGTCAAACGTCATCCAGTACGAGATCACAAATTTTATCGATGTTTTCTTTCGTGATAGAGTATGTAGGTCTTCCACTCCTAGGATCATCGTTAATGCTCTCACGACCGCGCTTAAACTCAGCTACCCACTTCTTGACACTGGAATACGATGGAGCAGACTCCTCCAAAGTGTTCACCATATCTTGATGGATGTCTTTTGGTGATAGGCCTTTTTTATTGAGGTACTTAATGACTGCACAGTGTTCAATTTTCTCCATTATTGAAAATTGCGTCAGATTTGCTTCAAACAAATAATCACAGAAAATTTATATTGTGCAGTATCGGAATAAAACTGCGCACAATAAATCAATATGACGCATACTAAAAAATGACGGTAGATTTAAAAAGATGTCATAGCTCCATGTAGGTTAGGCCACGATCTTTTAGATCCACCCTCGTATATTAGAAGCTAAGTCATCTATGAGACATTGCGTTATCTTACTTTGGGCTTATCAATGATCAGAGGTTTTAAAAGTCTATGAGCATCGATAACTATCAATCTAACTCATCAACTAACTAGTATTAAAAAAGGAAAACAGCAACTATAGTCTTCTCCACAATTGTCCCACTTCCGGGCCACAAGTAGTAAATAGTAGGTGCACTAATAGTGAGTGTTCCATTATCTGTTTATCGCGACATGGGCCGCTGCGGGCGTGACAGCGGCTTCCGCCAAGTTCATTGTCGTGTCACATTATACGCGCACTACATCAGACACCGTAAGGACCTCTTTACGTAACATTACAATGTCCATAAAGACGATTGCTACGTTTTGATTGGCGCAAACGAGTCCGATTGTCTGAAGAAAGCGACTCGCTCCTAAACGAGTCACTTATCGACACATCCTGTGTCTTAGACCTAGACCCTAATGGTGTTTGCATAATGCACATATTTTTCAGTCATTCTAGCCCCATTCATCATCATCATTATTATCAGCCGGAAGACGTCTACTGTTGGACATAGACTTAGCCCATAGTTCACGGTCACGAGTCACTTGCATATGTCGTCAGTCCCGAGTGTAGGAGGCCCTCCAACATTTCGGCTTCAGGTGCGGGGCCGCCACTCGGCAGTCTGAACCAATTGCAATAAATCGGGGTTATTCAAAATGGCAGCAATATTCACAGTGCCATAGTTGTCCTTGTGGTGTGTATTGCACTGCATCGTATCACGCTGGATGGGGATCATGGATGCGATCAACATGAGCTAGGCGACATAGACTGATAATGAGACGAGCCAACTGTACAGGAAATAGGTTTATAGTGCTAAACTGTGTGCAAAAGCACTCTCCCTTCCCTCATTCCTCCGAATTTGAATTTCGGTGTAACGGCAATCGACGTGACCAGAGAGAAACGAGGTGTAGGACCGAAGGCTGAGGAAAGGGAACTGTACTGTGGAACACCGTTAATTTACTGACTCTGGGCTGTTGTTAGGAATTAAAACACCTTTTGGTCTGACTAGGAACCTCGCGATCTATGGTTGAACACGGTTGCTAGTGTCGCAAGGGAACATACATACATACATACATAGTACATACAGGCACAGCTAGACCAATAAAAAAGACGTAGGTCATTTGTATTTACTAAATGTATTTACCACGGTCTAGGCTATTCACTAAATAACAGCGAATCTAATTGATGGGTTAGCCACTATTAGGCGCGTAGTTCAATGATATTCTTTGTGCATTGCCATCTCGCCCGCAATGTGAGACATGCCATCTTATCATCTTCTGTTTATGGGTAGATTTGTGGTTCACCACTGCTGCTCCCGCATGATACTAACATTGAAAAATTGAAAGAGGGATCTTTATCCACTGTATAAAATTGTAATAACAGATAAATCCATTAGTATCTACTACGCGCAAATATATGAAAATTGCCTGTTGTAAGTACCTACGCAAAGAAATATGTTAATCATTGTTTAACACCTGTTTCATATTATAAAACAATATTATTGTGAGTGGCACCATCACACAGCACATATTACACGCACTCACACATGAGCACACTTTAACTTTATCTGTATATGCCATACACATCTGTAGTCATTTCCAAAGCTTCGTAACGCATTAACTAATTAAAAAGTGCGGGTAACAGATGCCATCTTGTGCCCTCTTGGAGTTCATTATAACCGCTGTCCGCCGTGGTATTCGTTGACCATAAAATGTAGGAAACAGATTTAAGACAGTCCGGCAGGACTTGGAATGGCGTGAGTGGCTATAGTTCGCCTAGTTTTACAACTTGTCCTGTTATATTTGTTGTATAATTATGTACGTTAATGTGTTACGTCGCGATTACATAAGGTGGGCTGAGTGAACATCCTAGATCATGAACTCTACATATGATATCTAAAACTTTTCATAGATACTGCCCTGACCTCATGGCCGCTAATGCCTTACTGATTATAAACACAGGCATCAACCGTCACGGCTATCATAACTAGACATACTATGCAATATCTACTGGACTAGCCTGACTTCGAGCTACCGCCAATGCAAAAAAACGACAAAACCCAACAAACCAAAAACGGACGTTACCATCAGTATTCGTATATTTCAACTCGCTATTTTCGTTCAATATTGGGTACAAGTCAAGAACGTCCCCAATTTATATTTCAAGCCAATGACATGAGTAAGTATTTCCAGGCCAGACACAACTTGCTGGCTCAATACCAAATACGTTCGAGATAAGATACTTTCATTAATTCTTCCAACATATCAGAAAGAAATCTTTGTCTTGTACTATGCATTTTGTTGAAAAACATAGCCACAGCCATTATGCTGATATCCATGGTAGTATGTAGTCATCAAGTCTGCTGCCAGCCAGCTCCATAAATAAAAAAAAAACATCATCTCAAAAATCTGTAATTAGGTACTTAAAAGCGAACACCTCACTAACAAAGGGGTATCGCCCTTTCTCGATTATCGTCCATGTTGAATAACATTGTTATACATATATCTCCACCTACATAACCATAGATGTATTTATATCATTATTTAGGCCAAGTCGGTCCCCAAATATAAGACTAAACTATGCCATGGCTATTCAGCGCGATCGTCGCATTAACTAGTTACAGAGAACTAATTAATGGAGAAAAAATAGAGCGTTGGAGAACCCCGGTCAAGGTGTCGCGTTTTTTTATACTTGCCTGCATTATGATGTATGCACATATACAGAGATACAACATCGAGAGTGTAGAAAGTAGCCAACCACGCAGGATAATTAAGTATTCCTATCACTTGTGGCACTGACACAAGTGATAGTAAGTGGTAGTAGCATGATAGGGAGGTACCACTCGCTCACATCATACCGGCGCAAAGTGACAGCTTCGCTGTCGCGTTTCGTGTGGTTTGTGAGCAGCCACTGGCCCATTGGAGGGAGGTGGAAAGGAAGGCAAAGAATTGCTATGGTGTGTTTAACCGTCAGCAGTCATGAAGAGGCTCCGACTGCGCGTTTGCATCCTTATAATATAAAAAAAGTCTCCACTTGTACATAAACATAATTGCACCATTACCTCAATCCCCTGTTACGGTGGCTCGGCAGTCCGATTCGGGGGAAGTAAAATTAGGATCAAGAACCGGCGGCTTAACGTGCTCTCCAAGGAACAGACACCAAACACCGCCTGCTTCCTGGCTCCAGACTGCCAGAAAATTCTAGTTTTGGCCCTAACCGTGACTGAACCCGGGACCCCACGACCCACCCCATTGTGGCCACTAAGTACTTACCGCCAAAGTATTAGTGTAGTAGTGCCTATTTATCTCCGTGAATAGAAAACCAAAAAGTAAAGAGAACTTAGTAGAGAAGTTACAACAGCTTATTTATCCCTTTGGTCCTTACTATAAAAACGTACCCAACCAGTTAGTACATTTTTGTCTTGATCTTTAGGAGAACTTCAATACGTACCACTGGTCAGTTTGACAGTGATGTGATTAGCACACTTTGGCGAAAGATCCTACATTTCCCCATTATTCGACAGAGTGCAACGTGGGCATTATCCTTAAACTTTAGTGATGGTTTGTTGGGTATGAATGCGTGATTGAAACCAGATTTGTGTGAAAAGGGTGTCAAAACATCGGCACAAGTGTATCAACATTCTTGAGAAGGTAGTTAAGCCCCTTAATAACCATTATTGTCCTTCCAGCAAGACTCGGCGCCGGGTCATAAAGCTGGTTGGAAGCGAACGTCCCGGACTTCATCAAAGCTGAAGACTGACCGTCGTCTACTCCCGATATTAATCCGATGGATTCTGACGTATGGTCAGTTTTAGAGAGTACAGCCTGCTCTAAACGCCATGATAAATTAGAGTCCCTAAAACAATTCATACGATTGGCAATAAAGAATTTCGCCGTCCACTGATAACAGGCCTCAACGTTTAAGGGACTTGAAATAAGCTTCTTAATTGTCTCCATTGACTGCAATAAAATTTGTGTATTAAACTAACACACTACAAAAGTGATAAATGATATTTACAATTTAAAAAATCCTTGTTACAATATTTATAGCAAGATTGGGTACTTGTGGCTATTAGAATTAGAAATAAGTTTCATAGATATTACATATGTATTTCTAACTTTTGTGTCCGTACGCACGCCCGGTCAATTGCTTAAATTGGCTCAATTTAACCGGAGGAACAAGTTACGTTTAGACGGCTCTCAATTGAAATAAGGATAATTCGGACCAATTAAAAGGTTTTTCTTAATATACTTCTGGGAAAAATATTGAGATATCAATAGGTTGAAATTTTAATAAATTATAGTAAATATGAATGGATACTGATAGCTTAATAATGTAAAGAACTATAATCAGGGCAAAACAATGAATTTCTCATTGCAATAAAACTACTTTTACGGATTTTGCTTAACAGTAACCATGGTCACGAGTGGTTGTGAGTCCACCCGTGAACATGGTTGTTGTGCAGCTTCCGAAATGTCAGGCTAGTTAAATAATTAAATAAACCGCGGTAAAATCCGTAAAAGTACTTTTATTGTAATGAGTAATATTGTTGTAAACTTGAGACATCGATTCCTTACAGGTAAACTTATGAAGTAGTAGATACCTCATTATCGGTGTAAAGGTACTTCACAAAAGAACAGTCGGAGCTTTTCGTATGTCGACACACATAAGCATCCGCACAACCATAAGTTATACGAATACGTCACTCCCCTATACTTCATCTTCGACATTTGATTCACGTCAGTGTTAGCAGTGTAAGGGATGTCGGGTACCCAGTGCTGGCACAGCCCAATTCGACTGCAACACAGCACTGATCCTAATCTCACTAATGGCTTACCTCGCAAGCTGCGCTAACCTCTTACGTTGTGCAAGGTACAAGGAGATTATCTACGGTCGTAGATGCTAACAGACTCACTACAGTTGTCTATATCCTTCAATGTACACTTGTGTTTACTTCTATAAACTCTTCTATAGTCCTGTCCTGATGAAGAGAGGCACAAGTTAATATCCTGCAAATTTTTAGCAGGTGCCTGTATTAGTCAATAAAATATTATCTGTATATGTAAATAATAGTCATATTTATCTGTTGTTATTAACTGAAATTATCACAAATAGAAACTTTGATGCCTCGGTGTCGCGTTTCGTGCGGTATGTGAGTAACCAGTGGTCCATTGTGCGGGGGGGGGGGGTCCGGTTGTTCGTTTCTCCCCCTATACTATAAAAAACCACATATCAGCGGGTGACACAAACTTACCTACACAGGTATACAAAATAAAACAAAGAGGTTGCATACAATATAATCAATGCCTTCAGCTGCATTAATGAAAAGCACGTCCTGCGATTTAAACGGCAAATAGAAAATTGTCTGCTAATTGGCGATGGCAAACGTCAATTTCTTGAAACCTTCATTGGCATTCAACGCAGAGTCCAAAGGCGACGCGTGCTGCATTGTACTTGCGACGGTCGCTGATCCCAAACTTGATAAGGTGAAAGTCAAATTTCATTAAAACACAGCAATGGCGAAAAAAAACTTTTACATTTTCTTTCGCACATGTAACTATTTATGATATCATACCAATTTACTTCTCAAATAGCCTATGACGAATACATTGCATTCGACAGTCATGGTCTTGAGTTTATATTGTCATACGGTGGTATCTTTTTTATATCTGCAGGTTCATCACACCACGTTAGCTGAGCCCTGTGCTGTACTGTACCTGTGCCATGGGTACTATTTTTATATCTGCAGGTTCATCACACCACGTTAGCTGAGCCCTGTGATGTACTGTACCTGTGCTATGGGTACTATTTTTATATCTGCAAGTTCATCACACCACGTTAGCTGATCCCTGTGCTGTACTGTACCTGTGCTACGGGTACTATTTTTATATCTGCAGGTTCATCACACCACGTAAGCTGAGCCCTGTGCTGTACTGTACCTGTGCTACGGGTAATATACGAGGAAAATATATTTAACATTTCTACAAATTTAAGAAATTTTATATATTTAAGATTTTTATATAAACGTCCCTGACCTAAGCGGGATTCGAACCCACGCACTAACCGCCACGTTAGTGAGTAGTAACTGAGCCAGCAGGTCGTCCCATCTTATTGTGCCCATAAAGTAAATTATTTTACAAAATTAATTATAACTACTAAATTACGAACGAGTAACATAGATATTATAAAACAAAGTTACCAAATATCGATTTTCTCAAAATCTACTAAACGGATTTTCATTCGGTTTTCAGCATTACTTTAGAAGCCGGGCGTATAGCTAGCGACTACATCTTTGGTTGTGCCGGCCCATTTCCGCTGTAACGCAGCATGGCACTACCATATACCAAATACCTCACATATTATTCGCTGAGGCTGAGGTTATTTCTTGTGAGCAACGAGATGATATTTTCTTGCCATCAGATGACACGTCCGTTAGCCCTATTTGCCTACTAAATAATTCGTGTATTTCTAATGTTCGATGCCAAGTGAAACTCAATTGTAAAGGACTGCAGTAGGATATTGTTTCACGGTTGCATAGACATTGTTCAGTAATCGCTAAATTGCTAAAACTATTTGTATTTAATACGTTCATGGTCAATTGCGTAAACGACGTACCAGCCAGTGTATTTATGTAAAAAAAACTACAATCATCGAATTCAATAGCTAAATTAAACATATCGCCTACTGGACTAACCAGATAGCAAAAGCAGCTATTGCTAGGGCCCCTGCGTTTAAAGAGCAGCCTCCATGACCTATAGCATACTCACATATAACACTGTTAATGCTCAAAATGGCGGCAAATGGAGGGTGCCTGATTAAAATTTGAAGAACAGACCCGGGATAGCTTTATCTGGCACGGGTCGTTAAGCCTAAGATCGGAACTCATATGGTTGAGTTGTAATTAGTGCCTACATTTTTTCGAAATTTCCTGTTTGATCAGCAAATGCTACGTGGTTTTTGATGTCTTAAGAAATTTTTCATTACAAATCTCACAAATTCGATATTGATACTAGCCTCGAGGCCTTAACTACTACAGTAGCTCTATGGTTCTTACCTATTTCTTTAACAAATAGGAATACTTATTTAGGGAAAAGGGAAATTAAATTGAACTTTTGTACATGGTAGTGCGTAGGTAGAGGTAGTGGCTACATTGGGCCGGCACGACCTCTCGCTCACATGACACCAGCCTAAAGTGACATCTTCGGTGTCACTCTTCGTACGGCTTGTGCGTCATTAGGAGTAGGAAGAAATGAGGGCAACCCATCGACATAATTGTGCGAATGTCGGTAGTCATAGAAAGATCCGATTTATAGTTAGCCCCTATGCTATAAAAAATAGACTCACTAGTGTTCCCAAACGCTGACCTTTGTTTAGTTCGCCTCAAAGTACAGTGGTGTTTAATAGTCCGAAGTACATACTCCGTATTACATCTACATAGACACAATACTTGTATCTAGTAGTAATAAGAAATTGTTTTATAACGAATCCTACATACAAGTAACATAATTTGATCCAAGTGTTGAATGGGGGATCCGAAAAAAACCTTCTCTTAAGTAGGCATTGAAAACTACAACACAAACATGATGTGAAATACAGTAAAAGTACAAATGTGTGTACAATCATTTAATAGACCTAAAATAAATAGTTTAATAAATACATTGAATATACCACATGACTAAGGTACCTACAACTAGTATAATGGCACGCGCTTCGCCTCTCGCCGCCGCTCACGACTCCTCGTCTTGTGCGCTCCTGAAACAAGGCATAACGGATGTGCAGGCAGTCGACAGACAATGTTATTATGTTTGGTAGGAGGTGACGGAGGTCCATTGGCAGGAGGTGATAGCCGTACGTCGGTGGCCACAATAGCTCGTTTACCCCCATTACTATAATTATGTACACGCGTCTGAAGTTATACTTCTTTGGCGTAACAAAATAAAAATCTTTTTCTTAAATTCTTTATTTTATTATAATGCATTATGGTAATTTTTTCTGAAAAATGTTGGCTATAGCTGAATTAAGGATGTTAGTTTTTCGTGACAGTGTACGCGCACATTTGTTAAGTACTGACAACTGCGCAAAAAAATACTAATTACTGACGCGCCAAAAGAAGTATAACTTAAAAAGGGAACATTGCTTCACATTGGGTAAAGTAATGTATATAAAAAATTGCAGCCGAATGTTATTGTACCAGAAGATCTTCCACGTCGCTGTTTGGAAATCAATGCACTTACCAAGTTTATAGTTTGAGAATTTGCTTAAAATATACGTTTATGTGCGCGAAATATGCGAATATAAACGTGTAGTGTTAACAACAACACGTTACATTTTACGAAACATTCTTTTAATACATATTTTTTTTTTTTGAAATCTATATTTTATGGAACATTATTTACCTTTCAATAATATAGACATATTCTTAGCGTCATTGAAAAAGCATATCTTCAGCAGTTGACGTAATTAAAGAAGATGATGATAATAAAATACCTACTTAACATAAAAAATAAAATGTTAGCCAGGATACAGGTACAGTTAATGATATTTAATGTTAAGTACACGTTAGGCAATCAGTCTGCACTTAAAGTATGATTTCATTTTCATGTATAAAGAAGCTTCTGTAAACACGATAACACTAATGTAAATCAAACGTTGGATATTCTGTATTATTCACCTGATATAAGGTTGGAAGTCGTATACATCGTCGATGACCCTCCGCACGCGACAGGCCACGCCGCATTCTCGCCGTTGTCGGCTGTACACGCTCACCGCTCGGTCAAACAGCTGTTGGGCTGATGTCAGCTCGATCACTGAAACATAGCGCTCTGTTTATATAACAACTAGCGATCCGCTCTGGCTTCGCCCGTGTATAACAGGGACCAACAAATTATACACTAAAACCTTCATCGAGAATCGCTCTATCCATTGGTGATAACCGCATGAGTCCCTTTAGTAAATTTTGAGAAAAGACCACATACAGACCGACAGCTTTGAGATAAGGGTTTTGTTTTATAATATTATGTAACATGTATAGTACTAATTTCCTTAAAGTAAAGTACATAAACATCTGTACTATTTATATATTATTTTAATACTTTTGATGACTGCTGACGCCAATAAACATCCGCATAATTGCTATGCCGATATGTTGTCCTGTCCACCTTTCCTCCTCCCCTTAGTAGGCCACCGGGTGTTCACAGACTACGCGAAATACGACACCAAAGTTGTCACTGTCCGACGGTATAATGTGAGCGAGAGGTACCTGCGCGGTCACGTCAGTCTAATTCAGCTGCACTGCAGCACTACCACTTATGTTTCGTCGCCAGTCTAGTATCTTAATAGCTAACACCTTTGTTGGCTATGGATAACTAAAGATTCCTGTTGAAAGTTAGCGGTAAGTGGTTTTTTTTTTGTTGTTAAAGTTGATAATCGTCGATAGGTATTTTGTAATTTACCACGATAAATATTATCCAATATTACCCAAATAAATAAAGATAAAATAAAAATAAATTATAGAATACGCATTATTCTTATGTACATACATTTTAAAACTGTCAGCGTACGATTTATACTAATCACCAGTGGCACTTACAATACAAGATTTTGGGAAAGATAACATTTCAAGGGGTAAAAATTACCCTCACGCCTGTTATCCCTGGGGAGGTAGGCAGAGGTGTGCCAGTACATCCACAATGCGCACACTTGCACACAGACGATTAGCCAAGGTACTGAGACCCATAAAGTCATAGGTGGCAAGCCTATTGCCACCTATGACTTTATGGGTCTCAGTACCTTGCCGGGGATTGAACCCGGGACCCCACGTGGCTAACGGTCTTAACAGGCGACACCCGCACCGTGACACCACAGAGGCGACTTCAAATGGTAAAAACATAAAAATGTTTTATAAATACCAAACAAATTACCATCGCAGATTGGTCCTTGGCATGATATTGGATATTTGAAACCTAATAAGTACCTTAACAAGTTATAAATCTCACGTAACACAAATACATTGGACAGAATATACTCTTACTAAAATGTACAAATTATATATTCGATATCTATGGACATTGTGTAAATCAACGAGTTAAAAAAACTGTCATGAATAAAATTCATCTTTCTCTTTTTAAATCTCAGTCGTAGTATTAAATATTATATACTGTCTAAGCCTCTACTTTTGTCTACTTGCAGAATTGCCTCCTTGCGACTCCATCGGACAGAAAATAGGGACACGATGTAGTATTTGACTGCGCTTGAATGGTTAGAAATTCAAACGTGGCATAAAACGCGCTCGCTCCATGCCCTGGACATTGCTTCATGCAACAATCCTTCTTAACTTCACTGTAATTTATATGAAGCGTCCTCTCATAACTAATAACATACAAAAACATAATAAATCAGGAGGCAGGACTATATTGAGATGTTTTATAAACGTGCTGAATGATTCCCAAATGTGTTTCAATTTGCTGTTTTTAGGATCTGAGATACAAATGATAATATTAATGACAACTTAATACTGTCAAGAGTCTATACGTTGAAACTTTAAAGAAAATGTGGTGAATTCAAAGCGAGTGTAGATAATTATTTTTTACAATGTCTAGAACGTTTCATTTCTGATTCATGATTTCTAAAAAGTATCAAAGTAGGAGTTAGTTTGACTGGTGGTGAAGAAAATATTGAAATCAAAAGAAATCAAGAACCTATTGTAGGTATTCAGAAATATGTTCTCTAAATGCTAGGAAGGTGATCTTTATAAGTATGAAATTCGAATTATTTAAATTTGTAGCGTTATGAAGTAACAAAAAAGCGGCAGATACTCACCTTTCCTGGATCCAAATTTGCGATCTTCCTCGTCGTTAGCCGGAGCACCATCGTCCTTCTTAAAGGAAATAATTTTAGGGATAACCAGCAGCATACACACAACAGCTATCATGGTCACTATCTTCTTAAATATGAGAAACTTCAACATCAGCTTCGCTATTGTCAATAAGTCTAGTTTGAAGTGCAATTTGTCTAGAAATCCTCCTAAATAGCTTGGTGCAGTGTATGGGACACCATATGAAGGCTTAAACGGTGATGGACCGTAGACAGGCGCCAGTGGCTTTATTGGTGGACCATATACAGGTGCTGGAGATCCGTATGAAGTAGGTGGGCCGTAGGAGCCAGAAGGAGGATATGGTCCAGACGGTGGGCCGTAAGAGGGTGAAGGACCATGCGAAGTGGGAGGTCCGTAGGTATGAGCAGGTGGGCCGTAACTTGGCAATGGGGGCCCGTAATTATTTGCTGGAGCATTGTATGTTATTTCTGGCTCAAATTTTACAGGTGGACTATGAGTCGGTGGTAGGTAGCTGGATGGTCCTGATGAACTGAAACTGTCACTGCTGGAGTATGAAGGCGAGTACTCATACCCTGAGTGGTAGCTATCGTCCCGATTAGAAATCCTCTTTTCTCCATCCTTCGCCGTTATTATTACAACACCTTGTTTGGCCTTCTCGGCTTCAATGCGAGACTTCGAATACGCGTCTAGGTATGTATCCGTTTTTGTTTTTGTGCTATTCCCGGCAGGACCGACTATCGCGGAAGCGCATAGAGAAACACATAAAACTATAACGCATTGTCGAATGATCGCCATTTTTTAATTGCTATCCTCAAACCACCGGAACAGTTGTCTCCATCGATCGCGAGTGTCGAATGACAAGCAACGTCGAGCACCATTCAGTTTTCACTTTTGACTTACCGTAAAAGAACCTAAATATGATAATGGAACACAATTAAATTCTCCAAGTGACCCCGAGTGCGTTCCGCCTCGCTCATGGTAAGTGGGTGAGGCTACGTCCCTCGCATGCTAATGGCCCGTGCGACTCGCGCCCGCCCTGTCGCCTTGCCTTGTTGGATGAGCTGAATATGACTTAGTGCCTTTTATCGCATAATGACGTCCTTTATCGCCTACTATTTGTGCTGTGTGAAAGCTGTACCTACGACATTAGTGCTACTTTTGTTTTTTTATTTTGTTGTGTCACGTAGAAACTTTTTACCAATAAGAATAAGTAGATGATTATGTAACAAACTGTATAAATAAACCTGAAATTTGGCAAAACAGATCGTATAAAATGTAACCTCCCTGTTATTTACCTACCTGTGATAAATGAAAAGGTAATTTATTTTAATAATAATAATATCGTTTTTATAGATAGGTGGCAAACGAGCAGTCGAAGCTTTTTTACGACTACCGACGCCAATGAACATCCACAATTACTATGCCGATGCGTTGCCCTCCTTAAATGGTCGAACGTAACGGGTTTGAGACGTAAAAAAGTGGCAACAGGCAGATATGGCCTATATATCTGAATCTATAGAAATGAAAATTTAAAACCATCTTAAAATATTATACGTAGCCCGTAGCAGATACGCGACGCAACGTGCTGCCACGTGTACTACGAACATTATGTTTGATGAACTCATATTATTTTACCCTGACTAACGCCGCAAAAGATTTCATTTCTATAATTATTGTCATTTGTAGCATTAAATTAATCGACAAGATATTGTTCTAAAATAACCAATACTCGAGACACGTTACGTTGTGAAATGGCTTTAGTCATTGCCACCAGATCTAGACGGGACCCAGTGAGGGACTCGCGGATGAATCGAATACCCACTAAAACACTAGGGTGCCATCGGCCGCCTACGCTGACGTGTCCCAGAACTACCAGCTACAGGCCACAATACTTAATTGTAAATGTAAACATGTAACAAAATTGAATTATCTATAGGTGTTGTATCCAGTTACTGCCTCGTCTATTGGTAAGCATGTTCAACCGCAGGCCTTGAGTGCACTGGTTCGAGTCCCGGGTTGGACCAAGTGTTATTGGAATTTTTCAATTCCTTCAGTAATAACAGTACGAAGTCGAGAAGTTGATGGGTTTTCACCCTCGAGCCTCAAAGCATATGCTTTTGGCACCGCGCGTTATTTCTATCCCGTCTTATCAGATTGCCGATCCATTACGATAAGAGAATGAGATAATAGAGAGTGTACTTGTGCCTGCACGCACACTTGCGCACTATAGTACGTAGTTTTTATAGAAATGGCAGCCATAGCAGAAAATTCGGACATGAGGACAATATCGTCCACTAGTATACATACTGACATCTGATGGCTTAGTTTCCTGAATGTGCCAGCTATATAATAGGTACATAAATATATACACATGTTGAAGGAAATTTAAGTACTATAACCAACTATAACAAGTATCAACAAATTGAATAGCGAGTGTAACTGCACGTGTTTTGAAACAACGAAATTCTTATTGTGGAAATAAGTAAATACAAATTTGTCACAGCGCAAAAATTTTTATTGGAAAGGAGCCAAGCATGTGCACCGCATACATCGTATCAGAGAGTATAAATTGCATTAAACGATGTATCGTTTTCTACTTACAATCACAATGCATTTTCACTTCATCCACTCTGTCAATTTAAAATCACGCCTAGAATTCATTAATTTGTTTTCGACACTTGGAATTATCAACGCCAGACTTAGGGTTAGATCAATATAATCTAAGTCACTTTTATGATTGTTTAATCAAGGTGTTATCTTTTATTATCATTGTTAAATCACAGTCAGTCATTATCATTGTTTTAGGAAGAGGTAGTGCCATGCTGCATAGGAGATAGTGCCATGCTTAGTGCATGACACTACACCCTCCTATGCACGAAATTGGGCCGGCACGACCGGAGAGGTACCTCTCGCTCGCGGTATTATACCGCCGTAAAATGACATCTTCAGTGTCGCGTTTTGAGAGGCGTGAGTAGCCGGTGGTCCGTAGTGCATGACACTACACCCTCCTATGCACGAAATACCGGAGAGGTACCTCTCGCTCGCGGTATTATACCGCCGTAAAATGACATATTCAGTGTCGCGTTTTGTGAGGCGTGAGTAGCCGGTGGCCCATTGGGGTGGGGCGACGCATCGGCATAGTAATTATGTGGATGTCCATGGGCGTTGGTAGTGTTAAAAAGCCCCCGATTGCCGCCGGTATTACTATGCCGTGTTCAGGTTTTGGCCAGAGGACTTTAAGGGAGAAGGGGACCTGAGGGTCGAAACCTCCCTTCAATTAAAATATTGAACTGTACTGAAAAAAGTAAAGAAATAAAAAAAAGAAGTAAAGAAATAAAAAAACCTGGTAGATAAATATAGACTTTTTATATCTCATCCATCTTCTTTCAGTGTCAAAAACAGGTACCAATTCAAATTGAATACCAACAAGTAATAAGCGTTTATTTAGTCTCCAATAAAAACACAGTTGGTACATTTTGGTTACAGCATTTATTTGTTGAATCAGTCAAAAGCATCTCCCATACTTAACAATCTCTCCTCGAAGAACTTGTGTTTCTTCCTCTTCCTATCCTCGGTTTTTGGTGAAAAAAAAGTGCTTATGGATTTAGTTCCGGACGGTTTTTTGTTAGTCTGGTCGTCGACCTCTTCGAACTGACACGGCGCCGCCTTCTCTTGTAACAACAGTTCCGCAGTCGACCAGCTGAAGCGCACCAACAGCGGGAATCCAAAAATATTGTCTATGTACTCCCTTAAAAATTTCTTAGTCGATGGATCTAAAAAAAAAAATACAAAAGTATACTATGATTTTTGTAAAAAGTTCCAGCCGACGCCGCCGAATTGGGTCGACAAGGGAGATACCTCTCGCATACGAGATACCAACTCTAGGTAATGGCTATGCTAACGCGTTTCGTGCGGATTGTTAGGAGGGTACTACGACCGATGTCTATACGCTTCACTAGTGATCGAAAGGTTCTATTAATATGATGCTTATACGTTTGTAGCAATAGTTCTCACTTATTTATCAAAACAGTGGGCATGAATTGATGTGTGCAATACTATTCTTTGCAGCCGAATTAGAGCTGGCTGACCCAATCTGAGCAGCAGTTCAGCAAGATGGGACAACTCTGGTAGCCATTCAAGTTGGTCGAGGCTCAGTGTAAGCCTTATAAAAGTGTTACATTCATCAAAGTGGTTGTGAATCCCTCGTCAGTAATGACCAAACCCCCGACACGATGGTCCGTTTATCTAATAAAAATAGCTTGAGGGGCAAAAATTATATGAAGAAAAATTCTGCACTAAGTTCATGACCATTTTAACTTTCTAGTAAAAGTGAAAATTGAATACAAACCTCCTGGGTAGCCACTACCAAAGTCACTTTGTTTAAGATCCAGCCCCTCTTTGAACTGCCAAACTTTAAGAGCGTGATCACGCGTCACTTTAGCTACTATACTGGCCGCGGACACAATTGGATAAATTGAATCAGCCTTCTTGGCAACCTTAAAGGAAATAAATATTTTCTCGTTAGGACATGTAGTTTTGGTAAAAGATAGTTAAAGGCTCTTAGGCTGGAACAACTAGGAAAGTATCTCTCTGTCACATGATATCATCGTAAGTGACAGCAGGCTAAGCTGTCCCATTCTCTCGTTATATGTGTATTTTATTTTAACCATCAATAATTCGTAGTCATCATTATCATCACTATCAGCCCTTATCGGTCCACTGCTGGACATAGGCCTCTTTCAATTAACGCCAAAACGACCGATCCCCTGCTACTCGCATCCATCCCGGACCACGGAGATCGTCTTCCCACCTGATGAACGGTCGACCAACGCTTCGTTCTCCTAAACGCGGCTTCCTCTCCTGAACCTTACTGGTCCAACTGCCATCTGTTCTTCTGAGTATGTGACCAGCCCATTGCCACTTCAGCGAGCTTATTCGCCACGTGATATCGAATAATTTAGTTCTCTGCCTTATGACTTCGTTAGGAATTCTGTCGACAGAAAAATACACCCAACATAGCACGTATAATAGCCCGTTGAGCTACCGCTTGTGGACCAGTCCTAAATGAAGAGGCCATCATCATCGAAATTATGTCACCCTAATTGTAATAGTTGCCCGAGGTAAACGTAATTCGTCTACGACTTCGACAATCAATGGTGCATCGACGTCGACCGGCCTAACGAGAACGTGTTCGTTGAACATGACCTTTGTCTTGTCCAAGTTCATCCCAAGACCAGTACGTCGGGAGGATTTATTTAGGCTTGCACAGACACATTTCCTGGAAGCTCTCCAACGATTCGGCCGATACAACGAAACGAAGATGCGCGAACAAAACAACGTCACTTCAAAGCCATGCCTTTGGTGGTACGCCCCATTGAAGGACAAAATTAAAAACCTTTTTTAGCTCTCGTAACACAGGTTCGCCTCCTGCTCTAAGAAGCTCGACTGAAACTCCGTCCTGTGGGAAAGTGACTTGCACAAAAACGAGCGAAATATCATGTTGGACGGTATCCAACGGACGACAGTGGGCCCAGTCTAGCACCAGGATTTGGTCGCAACGGAACAGAGTTTTAGGCAATTGAGGACATTTACACATACATGGCACGCGAAGACGAACGATAGGTAACGACGTAGCTGCATCGAGAAAATCAGGACTGATAAGGCCGGTGACAACTTCTGTGTTTGTGATGTCAGGCGCCAGAAAGGGGAGAGTGAAATAACGAGAGGGCACTTAAATAATGTGTAGGGAGTCCCATGATTCGCGACGTACACTGAGAATCTGTCCTTCCCAGGAGCATTTCCCCCTTTAAGCTACGCAAGAGCCAGACTTATCTCACTCAACCTGACGTTCGGCAAATCGCCTGACAGATGTCGTGTTAGGCTTTCAAGCGGATCGTTGTTTAGGATATCGAGATAAGGAGCGTGCGACTTATACAACTTGCTATAGAAAGCTTCGATCTCAGATAAGACCACAGGCTTGGAAGAAACGGTAACCCCGGAATCAGTCCTAGCCTTTGTCAGATGATTTCTTCCAAGCTTCTCCACAAACACCTTCGACCCTCTATTCGGCTCAATCGCTTCGGTAACCCGTTGCGTATTTGAGCAACGAAGGTCTCGACGTATTAGTTTGCGGATTCGCTTTGAAAGAGGCTTGACATCGGCAGACGTAATGCCTGCCTGTGCTCCGCGTTCCCTCATAAGTTCAAGTATCTCATCCGCGAGTTTAGCTTTCTTGCTTGTATACTTACTCCTACAGTGTTCGTCCCGCATGCAACCAATCACACAACTCATGGCCTCGTCAAACGCTATCGTAGTTTCCGTCATATCTAGGGCATCGTACCGGTTTTTTAATTCCAGTTGGAATTTTTCAGAACCTACCATGGTTCGTCGGAAATTAGGTCGGAGTGTCGACTGTACTATCAGACAATCGGACACGCTCCCGTGGAAAGCCTATATTCAGAGAGCCTCTAACCAATCAGTGATCAAGTCCTCTTTCTCGAGGAAATTTATCAGGGGGCAACCCTTGCGATTTCGACTCCCGACTCCATGTGGTCCCAGACTCGATTCGACACCATTTCGACACCTTGTCATTAAAGTCCCCCATAACAACATTGAAGTGAAGTGGGTCTTACAGGCCTTTGAGACATCCTCATAGGTTGCCTCCACGTCGTCATCGGAATGTGTCGAGGTTGGTGCGTTCATTGATGCTATACCTCTTAGTGAGTTTAAGTATAAGATACGCCACCCTACCTGGACACACTACAGATTTAGAAGATGTTGCCTACGAGGGACACGCCGCCCTGTGATGGAATGTCGCCTTCCCTGAAGTCGAATAGGTGGTCCCGATGGCAGAATTATGGTGTCCTCTCCATATATTCGGATTTCGCATAGCCCCAGAACGTGTCATCGGGTTTTTCTCAGTTCCACCTCCAGCTCAACCAAGTGGTTATCTAGTCTGAGCGTTCGTCCGTTATATGTAGCCAGGTTAAATCGATGGTAGCTGAAAGGTTCTTAGCACACCTTATTCCACCGTTACCGTGGCCGCTACCGTGACCAAGACTAGTGGAACTACCAGGAACTGAGGGCTGTCGTCTATTGGAAGTAAATGCTCAGAATTAGCACGCTGGGCAGGCGCATTGGCAATCGCATATTAGGTTTCGGACTGGCGCCACTGCTACCTGTCGCCAGTCCGATTGGTGGTACCGCCATCACTCGGCGCAACCGCTGTGCGGTGTTCCCGTCTATTTCACTGTCACTATGAAACAGACCGGACACCAAACAACCAGCTCGCTGAAGCCTCTTAGTTGTTAAGAGACTAGTGCCCTTTGTCGATTTCTACGTCACCCTGGACTTGGATTGAGGGGTATTCTTAGGCCTTATTTATTAAGTTTTATGATTTTTGAAATATTGCGTGGGGGTCCTTTTTAGTGCACACTAAAAATTTATATATTTAAAATATTGCGAAATTCAACTACAAAGGATGTGTTTTTACAGGACTGAAATCGTGGGGCGCAGCTAGTTATCTTTTAAATAAGGATAACTACAATAAAAAAGGATAAGAATAGCACAGTAACTTATACTTAAAATTGCTTACAGTTATTTTGATATTAGGGAAAATTTGACTTAGTTTGGCCTGATACTTCTCAGGTGGTCCTACAGTGTCTACATAAATTTCCTTAACTTTTGCTCCTCTCTCCAGAACCAATTTTATCAAACTTATTGCAGAATCCATTGAAACCTGAAATTTAATTTAATTTAATTAAAACATTGTACACTTCAACATAAACATCTAAATTACTTTATTGAATAACCAAGTAGTGACTCTGGTAACACCTGTATAAACATATCCCACAGAAGGGAAACCATCCCTTTTTTGGAACGAAAAGTAAAATCATATAATTCTATCATCTTTTCACACCAGTATCAAACTTCATCTAAATCTTTTCAGTGGTTTCAGCACTAAATAATAGCACTAAATAGTAACATAGAAACTGTCACATTAATATTTCCTTGTCCTTATTAGCAGGAAGTGGGATTCACACCCACTACAAATGTGGAAATTACAGATTCCACAATATCTCTTTTTACAATACTTTTTGTGGTAACAAGAAGTGATGAGTTGATGCAGAAATACTCATTAAGCGTGGTTGGGTTAGATGAAATAGACATCCCTACCATGGTTCAAGCCTTGTTGTGGTGGTGGGGCTTAGTATCCTAGGGTGAACCCAGGTAAAGCCAATTGAACTGAGGGCGATCTTTGCACCCCTCTTATACGAACCTTCCCAGGGCCAGTGAAGGTGCGTTTCCCCACGTCAAAAAAAAATGGAATAGACATATGCTGACTCACAAAGAGTGTCAAGAAAACAATCTTCTAAAGTCTAGCTTGATGTCATGTAAAGTGAAGTATGTATCAAATCTTGATACTTTTCATAATAAAATTGTAATGATTGATAATTGATTATCACAATATGTCACACAAAGTTAAAAGTTTTGAATTTATAAGCAAAGTATGGTATTGAATATTTTGTAAACAAAAAAATGAAGACATATATGTGTTCATAATTATTAGGGAGTCAGACGCTATTGTATTATTATAGGTCAATATAACCTTTAAGTTATAAGAGTAAATAACATAATCATAAATAACATAAAATAATAACAATTTAAAAAAATATTTACATAGCATAAATGTTTTAATATGAAGGACTACTTTGAACATGCACCCATAATCTCATATGTAAACATATTCTCATTTCTTGGACTAAACTAATCCATTATTATACTTTTTGTGAGAAACACTATCTGTAATATCTGTCTTGTTTAAAATAGTACACTCAATTTGTATAATAAACTCTCAATAAATGAAATTAATAATATAAAAAAATTAAAATGTTATTTTGTACAGACGAAAGTAATACTAACCTCATTTAATGAATGCTTGGCCCTCCTATACATGGAATTTGATATATAATTTGGTGATATAACTTCAGCAGCCCAACCTAAATTTTGTTGTGCAGCTTCTTGAGTAAATATGTTTAGTAATATTTCATCCCTTTTTTCTTCCGTTAATGCCTTTGAATCAGCACAACCCAAAGTCTGTAAAAGGTCCTTTTTGTTTAATGGGCAATAAGCTACCCCATACACCATTGGCCCTGTAACGTGGGAAATCATTAATGTATCTTTTTACAGGGGTTTTGCTATTGTGCTATGTATTACTTACTTACCTAAAACTGGGCCTCGTCCTGCTTCATCAACTCCTAACATACAAGGTTCCGAACAACATATATTTGGCACAGGAGATGCATTAACAAAGTTTTTTGAATTAGGTTTAGATTCGATGAAATGTTCTAATGCCGTTAGGGAATTCATAATTACAGATGGTTAACGAAAATTGTCATCTAGATTTTACGTTAAGTCAGAAGTTTTGAATTGTAGGTTTTAACAAAAAATAATCAGCAACAAATACACGGTAACCAAAAAGAAAACACACTTCACAGTTCACACATATAATGTAACTATAAACTGATATGGATTAGCGAATAGGGAATGTTATGGATTGTGTATGTACTATGTTCACTGCAAGATACTTTCTTTTATTTATAATAATAAAATAAAAAACTGTCATTTATCTTCAGCTATTGGCATAATTGCCGGTTGGCGAGTGGCGGGTAATTTATAAAACCTAAACGCGAAATTATTGTACTTCTTCTACCTTTGATGTTTTAATAGTTTTGACTTTTGACATTAGTAATTATTGCCAGTGCATGCATATCTCAAGTATCATCATTGGCGATTACCAATTATTTACACAAAACGCATCCCAATATAACACAGTGTTCGCTGTGTTTTAGATAAAGCAACCTATATAAAACTATACCAGTAAGTTAAATTGAGATATTCTTTAAGTGCTTGTATTCTTTACTGCTAATTATTATTTTATAGAAATGTTTAATTGCTATGGGCCAATTTAACCATTATAACCATAGTACGGCAGCATGCTACAACCATGCGTTTTATCAAACACTGTGTTACATAGAGTCACTTTCTGTGTAAATTGGAAAACATTAACTAAATTCACTTGCTAGGGATTTTATCATCTGTAATCATCATCATGTAGATTGCTTATAGACAGGGGACGTTTCATCTTTGGCTGAAATAAAGGTATGTTATAAAAAGTTAACAGTAATTTTCTAATATTGATATCTTAAATTTACGTGGATGTTACTAATTACAATAAAGCAACTTTTACCCGTGACCATGGTTGCAGTAACTCTTCCAAAACGCCGGGCTCGTTAAATAATTAAATAAACCGCGATAAAATTCGTAAAAGTATTTATTGTAATTATTTGCTGTTATTTATATTTCATTAAACACCTATCTACCGTTGTTCTAGTGGGTCAAGTATCCATACAAAAATAAAACGTTCCCTTTTATTGTATCATCATGAAGCTAATATTGTAGTATTAAGTTTAAATAAAAATACAAGCGTGCTCTTTTATTATCCGAGAAATGTAGTCTCTATTTCAAATTACTATCCCCTCTAACTTATATATGTCAACTTTGGCCTTGCTTTAGTATTACTCTCGTCACGTTTTCACCAGTTTGTCCCGTAACGTGTATGTTAAGAAATTTACCTTTAATATAACATATTAAGATTCTATGATTTATTTCCGATAATACAAAATAAAAATAATATACAAATTTGCAAATCCGAAGTTCTAAGTCTTATTTTTTATTAGTTGCAATTTACGCTTACGCTATGATAATGCATCCTTGCTATTGATCTGGTGCTGGTATATATCAATATGTGTGTGGACTATCGAATTTGTGAACCAATGTGCCGTGGAGGACGTAGGTGCTGCGCTTTGTCCTACTTATCATAGACAATGTACGCTTGCGGATAATTGAGTGGAAATCATATTTTCGAACATCCGCAAACATTGTAAACACACTGCAGTGTCTTATTTGACAGCTGTTGTATTGTACACGTAAGGCATTATGTGTCCGCTCCGTATAGTTGGTCCACACACTGCACGTGTAAAATGTTTGGCAATATGATATATACAAAGCAAGGTATGCTTGAGTGCAAACCTTCGAGCCAACATATTACTGCGGATAGACAACGTTTAACGCTTGCATTCGCTGTACCTGTCATCGTCAATGCGGTTCGTTAAAATAGGTCCAGGGTATATGAAGTCAACAACTTGCTTCTGAGGGGTTTCACGTAAGATAATGGTAAAAAAAATTGAAGGTTTACTCCTACCCCCGAAGACGAGAAAAACACTTTTTTCTGTGTTGTGTGAATCCACCTTCCTCCGCAAACTGCTCAACCCAATTTTTTACCTATGCGGGATATTTTTTTTTATTTTTTTTTACTGTTTTAAATTATCCGTAGCTATAGTAAATATATTCTGTATAACTTAGCACAACATCATACCGCTCGTATCTAAGAAAAAGTAAAAATAGGGATAGTAATTGCAATTAGACGAAATGATTACAATATGCCAGTCGAATCGAATTTTCAGCTACCTTTTCATTAAAGTTTTGAGTCACCTGCTCAATACAACAGGATATTTTAATGTAGATTAGCAACTTGTTAGGTATTATATACGCAGCATACTTATTTCATTGCATGATTCCACGGAATTGCATTAATAATATTTTTCACTGTTCCGTGGATAAATCCTTAAAGTTAGAAAAATCGTTGAAACGAAAAAAAGAATATCCCAAATTTCAAGACTTTTCTGACTTTACGTAAAAAATAATAATCAAAACATATTTTTTGTAGATTGGACTGCAACGATGTTATCTATACTGGCAACTTTATGACATGTACGTTTATGGGGATGTGACAAGGTGTGTTTAATTAATATCATATCGATATCAACTCAAGGGGAATGGAATTGTTACAAATGATGATGATTATGTATATGCAACCAAACCAATATCTCAAATTCTATCCATAGATATCCTATAGAAGAGTTTCTCTGAGGTATCAACAAGATTTAAAACACTTTTTTTGTTATGGCTTGTGGGAATCTTGTGCCCGAAATCCCCCTGTTAGGTTAGATAGAAGTCATGGTACTGCTGCATTGCAATCACATTGGATTGCAATGACCGTAGAGGTATCTCTCGCTCACATGATATTTTAAACGCTTTTAAGATATCATGTGAGTAACGGTTTTCGCATTTTGTGTGGTTTGTGAGTAGCTGGTGGTTCATTTTACTATTGGTCGACTACGCATCTAATTATACTTATGTCATAGTTATTTACCAAGTCTCGATCGTTTTGTCCTCTTGAATGCCATAGAAACCCACATTAGCTTTATACGATTGTGCGTTTGCCTGCTTGATATACTATAATACATTATATTGAATTCTTTAAGGCCTGTGTTTTAGAATACTCATCAATCTTTTTACCCATACAGCTGCTTTTAATTTTTTTAATAAAGACGAACATCACAATTACTTGTTGTTTAGTTAAAACAATAACTATGCTGATCTATAATCAAAATATAAAAAATAATTGACACCTACTAAAATAAAAATATTAAATATCATAAAATAAAAATATTAAAAGAATAAAATATTATTGACGATATTTTGAAATATCGATATACTCAGAATCAAGATCAAGCCTATCAAATTCAATGACAAAGAGTAAAGACGCATCCACAGGATTTGGAAGTGAAGTGCAGTGTATAGCATAATATTTTTAGATGTAGAAAATAAACATCATCTGCTCATTATATTGAAAATCGTGCACAAAACAGGTAAAGTAATTAATTTAAATGTATTTATATTTCTACTGGTGAAATTTGACCTTTTGTAATACGTAAATACTCGTTTGTAGGTTAGAGTAGTGCGATATAATATGCAGAACAACCCCCAGGAGCTTTCATGGCAGGCGATTCAGTCTATAGTGGGGGTAAAACTTGCACCTAATGTGTTACGATTTGATGATATCGAGTTCCACCTAGTCAATAAATCAGTTTCTAGTGCTGAGGACTCCGATTCGGATGTGGAAATTGTGGAAAATGGCTGGGAATCAGACAATAACGTATCTTCAAAACCAGAACATTCTGATAATGAGAAAACGTCACCGGACCGAGAGCAGAGTGAATCGCCTACTTTACATCTCGTAGAGCCTGACAATAACAATTCAGGCAAAGATTTATTAGATTATAGAGATCTATACGTCAAAATCGATGCCAAAGATATTAGAGATAACATTCAATTGCCTCAAATAAGCGAAGATGGTGATAGTTCTCATGGTAATGTAATGTCAATAGAGAACTATTTAGAGGTAACCTTATCTACAGATACAGAGGCTAGTCATACCTGTAGCCAGTGTAACCAAATGTTTACCAGTGAACAATTATTGTCTTCACACCAATGTAGTGTTAAACCCATTGAAGAAAAAAAGTACCCTTGTCATGTGTGTTCTGAGAAATTTACTAGTTATTGGGAGCTTAGAAAACACATTAACAGTCACTTTCCAGGTATGTTAGATTCAAAATCAAGTTTCTGTCACCTATGTCAGAAGGACTACACAAAAACGGGATTCATGAATCATTTGAGGAAGCACACTGGAGAAAGACCGTTTGTATGTGAGCTATGTCACAAAGCCTTCTCACAGTCGAGCTCTCTATCAATACATATGAAGTTTCATCTCAATGTCCGGAAACATGCGTGTACAGTATGTGAGAAAAAATTTGTAACCAAAAGTGAGCTGTCCCGTCACATGACTGTACATACCAAACAGAAGTCATACTACTGTGGGGTGTGCGATAAAGCATTCACAAGGTCTGATAACATGAAGAAACATGAAAAGACTCATGGATAATATCATTGTTTTCTAGGCCTCTGTATATAGCATTATTTTAGGATATATGTCAATCCTAATAGATGATACATAAGATAATATAAATAATTCAATAGTGTCAATGCTATTTCCTTAAAAGAGGTTGATTGTATTACTTTCTCTGATTGCCAAAAATTTTAGTCATATTTGTAAATGTTATAAAAATTATGCATTGTTTCATACCAAATTTAATACTTTTTGTCTAGTTCATAATTTAGTCATAATGTGTGCGAGTGATTTTACACTCAAAGTGTGCTGCTGTAGCTGCTTTTAATTAAGTTTTATTATTTATATCAACTTGTAACGCATGTTTGGGATAGTTTTAGTATGGAAAACAAACTTTTGCAGGTGCTTTACTGTAATTACACATATCTTAATCCAAAGTTGCCTTTATAGATATGATAAAATATTTTGACATATGGATATAGGGATATAGGTCATGTGTCCTATGATCCTCTGATAGCTGCGCTATAATGTTGACATTAGATAAAGAAATAATAATATTATTATGAAACTGAGGCCTTGTACACTATGAAAGTTGTCACAAAACTATTGTTCCTGCTTCTTTTAAGAGCTTTAAGTAAATATTTTTGTAAATCTTTACTTGGTAAATTTTGCCACTTGTAAAGTACCTTTGCCAAATTTTAGATAAGTTTTTATAGTGAGTCTTATTGTACTGTATTGTAACCAAAGCAATAATATTTTCTGATGTGCCTATTCTAATATAAAATACATATGTAAGTGTAAGCAATGACAATTTTACCAGAATATTTAATAGATAAAATTAGATGTTAGAAAAATCCACAGTAATTTAATGTACTGGAATGCCAAATTTGATCATAGTCAATGATATTTCATATATTTTGTATTCTTTATAATATAACAATGTTAATGAAACATTTTGCGTAGTTTCTATTGTGGGTCTCAGGTTTTATTATCTTAGACAAGCACTTCGAACAATTAGTAAAGTAAGAAAGAGCTATAAATATTTTTATATCTATAGGCTTGTTTATATATAGCTCAATTTATAGAAAATATAT
>JAFELO010000421.1:499971-547402 GCA_017140195.1 Eumaeus atala | reverse complement strand
ATTGTTGTTTCTATATAACAATAATTCTAATTTATTCTAAATTAATTGGCTATTATACCAAAGGATAATATTTTTCATATGTGCCACGTATGTTGTCGGATCGATACTGTTTTAAAGCGTATAGAATGTATAGACACTTTAATATTTAGATGTAAGTAACAAACATTTAATATATTTATTGTATTTAATTATTAGAATTTTACCTGCATGTTTTGTTCATAGAATTAGGGTTTAGATTGAGCCAAGTAAAATGATACACAAAAATCTACAAGACTGACAATAATATTCAGAGTAGATATTAACTCATGCACAAATAATATTTATTGATGCAATTTTTATTAAATATTTACCTATCTGCACTTTGTTAATAAAACTCATCATGACAATTAGAATAAGATCCGTTTAATATTAATTATAAATTGTTTATGGAAAATGTAATAATTGTCGATTTTATTAAAGAGTTGTTTGTTGCAAGCAAATGTTTTATTTATCTTCTCTATTAAATAGGTCGTTTTCCCTTTGTTCTAGGTTACGGTAGCGATGTCTGCGAGGTTACGTAATCTTAATCCATATGAGTTGCATAAGTATCTTGTTAACGTTTATTGTCTGAATGCAAAGGGTTCCACGTCTTTGCTGAAACGGGATACCTCTAAAGATCGCACCGACCTTGACATAATTCGAGAAAACCATAGGTTCCTATGGGAAGAAGACGACGTTGCCGATACATGGGAGAAACAACTAGCCAAAAAATATTACGATAAACTATTCAAAGAGTACTGCATATGTGATTTGAGCAGATACAAAGAAAATAAAGTAAGTTTTATTATTATTATCATAAAAGGCAGCATTGGAGATAATTTATGAACGATCTCCCCTAAGTTTAACGGCGCATTGGGGATCGTCCCCCATGTGATTCAATTGCCTTTTTTGCCCTCAATACCTTTTATTGTGTGATGTGCCAGGGAGAGTAACAATAGCAGCAATGCCTTTTTGTAGGCTAAATATAGCGCGGTACGTTATTCACCCACTTCGAAACAGTAGCGCACATCTGTCTGGCTTTCCTTAACCGTATTTATAAACGAACTGTAGAGGTATTATAAATTATATTTATTGTCCGTTGGATACATACATTTTTGTTTAGTTACTATTTATGGCAATTGCTTAGCTGAATCCTTAATAAGTAATGCTATTGGGCATTTTCAGTGTTCTATATATAATATTTCAAAATCATAAAAGTACCGATTAATGAAGTCAATTAGTTATACATGATAAAATGTGAATATATAGGTAAGTAGGTGTCTGTACTTAGTAGGTACACAAAGTTCTTTTCTATACTTCATCATCATCATCAGCCTTTATTGGTTTAACCATAAGGCATGGCATTTTTCAATGAATATTACACTACCGTACAATTCTTATAAATGCAAAAGTTTGTGTGTATGGATATATAAGAGTAACAAAGTACTCTTTAACCATTAAACAATATTGGATGTAACGCGGCACGTAAATTATATTCTGAAATATGTATGTTAACGTTACGAAGGGACCAACTGCTGCTGGCGATGCTATTGCACCCGCCCCTACAGTTCATCCGACTAGCAAAGTGTTTTGTGTCTTCTAGTTTAGGTAGATCAAAGTAGTATATATTAATAGTTTAATCACACAGCTGTGGGTAGATTGCCCTAATAAATATTTATCTTAGATAGATAATAAAAAATATTAAAGGTCACTGATTAAAAAAATACCTTTTTTAACCATATTCACTTGTAACATAAGTTCTCATGGTATGTACCTACCTGTCATGGTGCTAAAGCAGTACGTTAAAATAATATAATAAATTCACAAATGTTATTATTAATCTAAATTTGTTTTTTTACTTTATGATGGTCAATGGAAATATCACCATTTTTCACTTCTTGGTCGCATTCCCGCCAAAGATATGGATCCTTGTAACTATCGTATTGGTTAAATATTTCTCATCAATATTTTATATTACCTAGTACCTACATACCGTTCTCTTTAAAATTTTTGATGGGCCTGGGAAACGCATTTACGGAGCGTCACCTGCATGTTTGTGGGACGCACAACACGTGACAGAGCCTCAATGAAGTAAACTAAAACTAGTCTCGTCAGCACCTGCATTGTTCGTTTTGTTCCCATCCTTGCACCGAGCACATAAGCCCTTCTTTCTCCTCCACTGGTGTCCCTCTTATTATAAGGAGACCAATACCCCTCCTCTATTCAGTTGGCTACTCTTAGACTACTAAGCCCCACTGCCCTGCCAGGGCTCGAACTAACAGTAGGGATCCATTATTACCTTCTCAGTGTCATGTGGTCAATTGTATCCTTTTTAAGGTAGCATTAAGATGGCGCGTCGAGAAAGAAGTCGTGCTCGGCAAAGGTCAATTTCAATGTGGTTCAAAAAAGTGCATGATCGACCGAGATCTTAAAT
This sequence comes from Eumaeus atala, assembly GCA_017140195.1. Classification (NCBI taxonomy): domain Eukaryota; kingdom Metazoa; phylum Arthropoda; class Insecta; order Lepidoptera; family Lycaenidae; genus Eumaeus; species Eumaeus atala. The sequence goes on along the minus strand of JAFELO010000421.1, from coordinate 544,950 downwards.
CATGGGAAGTTAACTTTGCTTACGTCGAGGACGGAGAAAAGAAAAATGCACTTGTAAAACTACGTAAGTAGGTGCAAGTTATTTCGAACTAATTTCCGAAGTCAGCTAAGTACTGTTATTTATTAAAAACGCATATGTAACACTATTACAGAAAAAAATCCAAAATGATGAACACACGTATGATAAAATAAGGGACATATTAATAATTATATATATATATATATATATATATATATATATATCGCAGTGGGATTGTCTAAATCGAGTGATTTTATCACGGTAAGACCCTTTTCTAAAATAGAGCCGTTTTATTATACGATGCGCCGACGATTAGCCACATTGAATACGGCTGAGTGAAATCACGCAGAAAGAGTTCGGCGTTATGCGATATTAAATAGCGCTAGCCTTATTGAAATATAGTGAATCATTATCCGCCTTTTTGACACGTCGTAGTTCCTGACTTCAACACACGCGGCGTTGCTTGACATGACAACAACAATGGCGTCGATTGTAGAATACAGAGAAATTAGAAATTATGCCGAGATAGGTTCGAAGGTTTAGGCCCGCCTAAACCGTAGCGTGGCTCCCGACTAAGCCTTTGTGGTTAGCTTTTTTTAAATGGGATAAGGAGCACTCAAGCAGGTGGTACGTAACTACCACCGCCTATAGACGTCCTCATGACACGAGGTTATGCAGGCGCGTTGCCGTCCTTTAAGATGCGAGTAAGCTCTTTTCTTGAAAAACCCCATATCGTATCGGTTCGGAAATACCGACGGTGGCAGCTGGTTTCACATCGAAGTTGTGCGCGGTAGGAAATTGCGCTTAAATCGCACAGTTGTAGACTTTGGGACATCAAGGTGGTGATGGTGGAACTTAGAGTTCTACCGTGATGTCCGAGTGTGGAATTCCGCTGCTGGTATTAATCCGAACAACACCTGGGAACACTCCCCGTTGAAGATGCGGTAGAAGAGACAGAGCGATCCAACATCTCTTCGTAAGTATCAAGCTGCACGGAAACAACTTGGTCGTCAACGATTCGAATCGCTCTACGTTGAATACGGTCAAATGGGGCGAGTTGATAGTTGGGGGCAAAAGCCGAAAGGTGAGAGCAATACTCCATATGCGGTCGGATCTGCGCCTTGTATAATTGCAGCCGATGATGTGGCGTGAAATACTGCTTCGCCCTATTGAGCACACCCAGCTTCTTGGATTGGCCTTCGCCTCCAAATGACCGCGGGATTGAACGTTGCTCGATATGTCGACTCCAAGAATACCGATACTAGCTGAGGCCATTAGGGGGGTATTGTCTAAGCGAGAAGATACGGAGAAGGGTTTTTTTAGCGGTAAACGCGCAAAGTTGTGTCTTTTTTGGGTTAAATTGGACTAAATTTTGTCGGCTCTATTCCGAGATTTTCGTCAATAATGACTCGACTTCAAACACAATTTGGTTCCGATACTTGGTGACGTTTTCCCGGGAAATATTGATGTGGCCAGTGTATAGTATATATCACTCGTACTGTCATCCGTATAACAATGAATGCCGCTGGTTTGTAGCATATCATTGATGTGCAGAAGAAACAGGGTAGGAGACAGAACACACCCTTGTAGAATACCAGCATTAACAGATTTGAGGTCCGAGCTTGCACCGTCGACAACGACCTTGATGCTGAGATCTGTCAAAAAACTAGTGATTCAGTTGCATAGTTTCCCATGGAGCTTTGAAAGGAGTGCTTTGTGATGGAACCGTCCTTGACGGAAACCGTATTGTCTGTCGGTCGCTAATGATTTAGTGTTTCTCCAAATAACGCAGGAGCTGGCAGTTGATCACGGTTTCCATAATTTTGAGACTTTGTTCTCAATAGGTTCTCAGTAGGGTTGTCGCAATAGGTCGGTAGGTCGATGGATCCGAGCGTTCACCTTTTTTAGGGATCGGGTGCACCAAAGCCATCTTAAAAGAGCCTGGGACGACGCCAACAGCGTAGGAGTATCGGAAAAGACGCGTCCACTCCGGAGCACGTATCCGCAGCACAATCGGCGCGATGCCATCGAGCCCACTCGACTTGTGGATGTCCAACGAAAGTAGCGTTTTGCGCACATAACTCTGCCAAAACTCAATATCCGGTATTGAGTGTTCACACCGCTGGATTGTAAGCGGTGGAGTTCCACGGTCATCAAAAGTAGAGTTGGACGCAAATAGAGAGCCCAGGAGATCGACTTTCTCTTCTGCGGCATGGACCAACGAGACATCGTACCGGTGCAGAGATGGTAAGGATGGTTGAGCAAAATTCCCTATTACAGCCTTGGCGAGGGACCAGAAGGCACGAGTTCCCGAAGGAAGGCGAACTAACCTCCCTCCAATTCTGCCCACGAAATCGGACTTTGCCCCAGTAATAATTCTTTTGTAGGAAGCGTGATTATAATCCTTTGTGAATGAGCGGGTTTTCTCATCCTGGGACGCTGTCGCAAAATCCCAGGACCGGTAGCACTCTTGCATACAGCGTAGCGCCTGCAGGGGCGATTGAACCACGGCTGAGATTTACCTGCAATGGGTACCGATGAGTGCGGAGTGAAGAGCTCCATTCCTTCCTGCACCACATCAGCAACGGCGTTGGGGTCATCCAGCGAGAAGCAAATCCGTCCCCATGGGTAAGGTGCAAACAAGAGATGCATCCCATCCCAATCTGCTGAGCTATAGTGACAGACACGCTAACAGCAAAGGAAACGTGGCCACGATCTGCGTTTTACTGGCACCGAACTGCGGATAAGACAGTGATCTAACGAGCCCAATGGAGCATCGACAGAAACCTGGTAGCCTTCTGGTTTGGTGGTCAGCAGGAGGTCCAACAGGGAAGGTGTATCGTCTTCCACAACAGGGATTCGCGTGGGCGATGAGGCCAGTTGTGTTAAACCATATGCTAAGGCAAAGTCGTGAACAGATCTACCCGCCTGAACGGTAATACATGAGTTTAGCCATTCAGCATGATGGACGTTGAAATCGTTAAGAACCATGATGCGGTTGGGAACTGTTTTAGAAGGGAATCTGTAGCCTTTTCGATGTGCTCGAGGAGTTGGTCAGTTTCGGCATTACCACTGTGGGATCTATAAAGGCAAGCATAGACGCGAGGGTGGTCGTCGTAATCTGCGCGTAGCCATATGATGGAGAGATCCCTCTCTTCAAGATTGCAGAGGCGACAAAGCAGATATCCTCCTCAATGTATATACATCCACACAACATAATACCATACTGTGAGTGTACTAGCTCATACCTTGGGTACGAAAAGTATGATGTATCGGAGAAGATATCTGCGCTTCGATCAAGAAGAGCAAAGCCGGCTTCTCAGTGGTGGTGGACGGCATTTAAGTTGGACTGCAACCCCCGTATGTTGCAGAAATTCACAACAAGAGCAGCAGGGGAAGCCTTCGACGTGGTCTTGCGTTTGCCCCTTGCAATATCTTCAATGAACACATATTCGCCCCCCACCCCCCACGAATACGCAGGGCAGCCCAGGCTTCCAAACTCAGGTACAGGTCCTGAGCATGGAGGTCAAGGGAGGGATTCTCCAGCATCATTGATGTTGGTACCCTCCTGGAGCAGTCTATGAAAACACTGTGCTGCCATGAGATGGGGGGAGGGGGGCAACCGGAGCTCTCGCAAACCGAACGAAACGCGACGACAGCAAAAGTTATGTCACACTGCGTCGGAGTCATCTAAGAGAGAGGTACTTCCCCGAGTGCGCCGGCCCAATTCAGCTAAAAACTTAAAAAGAATACAGCGTGGCGCAACCTCTTCAAATAGCTCCCTTTTTTTATTTGCACTCAAAACTCTTGGGCCTAATTTCATAATTGCATCGATCACTATCACTGCCTACAATCGAGAGATTTAACGAGGCTGAACGTCAGCCGCCATATTAAAGAAAGTCTCGCAATGATAATCCGGCTAATCGTTCGCCAGCCACAAAAAAAACGGGCCTGCTTTTGAAAATGGCTAGCCGTAATGTACACGGCGATTTGTACAAAACGCCTGCGATATATGTGTCACAGCCTGCCGAAACTCATGGTATTAACCCAGGGAGTCCTTGAGATCAATGACGATATATATATATATATATATATATATATATATATTATATCACACACACACCCCACCATGGTTTAAGCCTTATTGTGGCGGTGGGGCTCCGTAGCCTGGGGTGAACCCAGGCGTAGCTAGTTTAGCCGAGAGGGAATCTCTTTGTACCCGTCAGGGTTACAAAGATAAAGAATGAGAAGAGGGGACAAAAGATCAATAGGAGGGGGCGCTTTGTAGCACGGGGCAAGGGGCGACGATGGGAATCTCACCTCATTGCACTGTCCCAAAGTTGGTAGGCTACCTCCTACTAACACATGTTCATTACTTTCTATGGATCTAAATCTATATGGTCTTTACCATATGATGCCAACAAGCTGCTTTTTGGTTGCCCTTCTACTTATATTGGCTGCCGAACGCCAAAATCTCAATGAAACGTGACAGCATAATGCTTGTTATTTACTTAATATCGATACTCACACCGGCCCAAAATGGCTGCAACAGCAATTACACCACCTTGCTAAGACTCTTTGATATGTATTATTACAATAATATATAATTGTTTCGTAAATTTAAAACGACATGAATGTATTTTCCTATAATAAGTGAAGTATTGTTTTACGTACCAACTACTTCTGGAAGACAGCATACTGTCGAATACTGTAAATAAAAAGAGCGTTCGCTCCGCGCAGAATTCATATCAATTAAATTCTTCGTTCTGAATTGCGCAAAAAGAAAGTCACGCAATAAGATGGCAGGCACCTGGCGAGTGTGCGCTCAGCCACAGTAGTGGATGGTGATGTTTATTGCACGCTAACTACTTTTTAGATTCTGTACCACAAAAGGAACAATGGAAGTAATCTTTATAACTACTATAGTCCGTCTGTATGTATCAAGGCCTTTTCTCGAGAACGCGTGGATGGGAAGCTAAAATTTACGTCGACGTACGACGGACGCGTCCGTGCGTCCTCTACCCTTGTTGGAGTCGCACTTGACCAGTTGTTACTGTGCTCGTTAATGCACCAACTGCTAGTGATGCAAACGTGGGAGATCTCCGTGACGCTCATTGAAGGAAGCCCTTGACCGACTCCGGACTGGTGGTCATGATGATGACGAAACTCTGAATTAAATAAAAGTTGTAGGGAATTTCATCAGCTTTTATTTGATGTAAAACTTGTTTGGCTTTAATTCACCATTTCCTACATATCTACAAGCGAAAACCAAAAAATGGTTACCTTCTTTGCGCCAGGACTTTTATTATGTTAGCTAAACAAGCAGTCTGAAGAATGTTACGGAAAAATTCACGCACACTCACTCCACCTCATTGGCTGGACTATACTTACCTATACAAAACTCATACACTCCAACCGTCCAACTCCGTGCGCTCGATAGAATTCGATATAAGTTTTTAATATAAAATTTAATATTTTTATTTTTCTTTAGAAATACTTTTGACATTTTTGTAAGACTTACGTACTTGTAAAAGTAGTAAGAAAATATGTTTCTATAGGTACTCAGATACCTTGATCCACGTTCAGGAGTGGTAAAATTTTAATTAATCGACGTTCTCTTTAAGAGGGAGTTAATGCGAGTGCGTATCAGCTAGAGGCTAGTAAAACTTTATATTGTGATTTATAAAACTTCGAATGTGTATGGATCGTATCTTTCTAATATAAAGAAATCCGAATGTTTGTTATCCAGTGAACTATTGAACGGCTTTAGAAGAAATGTAGCATAGATATAATCTGGATTAACATAATTTTCTTCATCATCCTGAAAAAGTAATGGGATGGCCTTTGATCCAGTGAAATCGCGGGGTAGGTATAGGTACAGCAAATGGTTGGTACATAATGTGATAGCATGTAATGTTCAGTATCGAAGTATTGTCGAGATGATCCGCATTCCGCCCTCATATTTGCCTTTCTGAATAAAGATTTTCCTCATTGATGCCTACCGCCTACGAGAAGTCTAGAAACTAATATGCATATTTTTTAAATAACCCACAAATTTATATTCTGACCTGAGTTGTCAACTTAAGTTAACTTATCAGCCAGTTTTCCTTAATATCCTCCTACCCACCTAATGGGGCTTTCTACTAAGTTTATATATGTACCTATTCGCGCGAAAATAATGTACTTATGTACTTTTATAACTTTAAACTACTATGTATTATTTTATTTTAACCAGGCCTATGTCCGGAGTGTTCAGAGAAATTGAATTACAAATCCAAGAAGCGAGAGGTGAAAAGGCTTAAGAGGAGCTCAAGGAAAAATAAAGATAAGAAAACTGAAATAGAAGTTGCCAGTGATGAATGCGACGAGGAAGTGTTAGCCTTGCCTACAGCAGATGTACCCTCCACGTCGGCTGAAGAAACTAAGACAGAAGAGAATGCTGATTCTTTGTGGAAAAAAGGTAATAAGAAACGACTAAAAGTCTTTAAGAAAAATCTTATATGGCTGTTTATTTGTGTCAGTAATCATTAAACATTGAGTACAATCATTAAAACTGGCGATCGATTGGCGCAAAACCGGATAGCGGATAAGCCATGGATGTCACGCCAGCGGCTGTGAGTCCCGCCCAGCACTTGCTTGTTTATTTTAATATACCTGTGTTCTTTTAACAAAAGTCTTCATTATGTATAAAATTTCTCAAATTCATAAAAAAGCTACTTAGGTATATATTTGTTTGCGGTTCAATTCTTTGCACAATTGTAGACTAATACATACTAAAGAAATATATTAAAAAGACAGGTACAGCAAGTTTCTAAAGTGGACGAGATGTTTAAAGATAACTAAATGCAAGGGCTAATGCAATTGCGGCATTGCAGTCGTATTGGGTCGACACGATCGGTCACCCAACACCGGGAGACACAGTGACGAGTCCCATTTAATGCGCTTCGTGATTTTCCTGTTAGGTACAGTCTGGGAAAAAAAGAGGAAGGCGACAAACTTGCACAATAGTAATGCGAATGTTTATGGACATGAGATATTTATCAAAAAGCTCCAACTGACTGCCCCCCCCCCCCCTTTACAATAACAAAAGCGTTACGAAAATAGTTGACAGGACGATATCGCGCGACGCGGATTCGCCGGTTCGCGAACGGCAACAAATCGCTCGCTCATTTGCGTTTTTTAACGTCCCCATGTCTAGCGGAAGAGTTGCGAAGACCGACAAACTCGGATGGTGATACGTCGAGATATTGCAGCCGAATTGCGCAGACACGACCGGTGAAGTAACTCGCACTGGTCTGATTTCGCAATGTGACGGCTACCAGTGCTATCACGTATCGTCCGGTGGCTTACTTGAGAGCAGGGAGTGTGGACAATACGTGTGCACAGCATTAATGCGGATGTTTAATGGCATCGGTCATCACCAGAATGCTCCGGCCGGTTTGCCCTCTTATACTATAAATATATACAGAATTTCGCAAGTTGTTATAATTTCTAGGTGCTCCTGAAACTGAAGAGAAGACACGCGAAGAAGAATTTCAAGATTACTTGGAGGATTTGTTATTGTAGGTGAAATAAAACATTAACAACATTTTATTATATATTATTTTACAGTTAAACATGCTACATTTTGTGTAATCCGGTAAAAAAGTTGACAACACAAATATTAATTTATGCTAAATAACAGGAAAGTATATCTGTGCTATATGTTAGGTATACAAATGAAATACAGTACATAAAAAAATTATAACATTCGTTTTTGTAAATAAAAATACACGTTAAATCTCAAGATAAAAATAAATGAATATCTCTAGAATTCTTAAAACACAAGGGCCCGTTTCATAGGTTCGTCTCAAAGTCCTGGTTAGCCTCATAGGAACGTAACTGGCGAATAAACTATACATGTCGGTTTCACAGGTAGAGTAAAAGTAATTAAAATAATTTATGTTGCAGTTAAGACTCAAGCAGAATAGCTACTTGATACTTCAATAGTAACCTGTGAAATTGGCCTCTTTCATAATTGTTGAAACAACAGACTAAGAAAATAGTAGCTAGTGTTACACAAGAAAATTATTACCATTCAGACTAAGGCACCAAATTCACACGACCGTGAAAAATGTGTTAAACCCAACGATGGTGCTATAAGATAAATTCTACAGAAAGTCCGTTAACAGTGTCGGATTAGGCTCGCGCGGGGCCTTGATATTTTCAGGGGTACTTGATTTAATTTTAATTATTAAGGTCACATAACTTGCTGTAGGCTTTAACTCTTGTAGATTTCGATTCATAGCGGGGAGCATTTTAAGCGCGGATGCAGGGCCCGCAGGTATTACCACTTGCTCTGTAGTTAATCCGACACTGAGCCCGTAGTATACTCATTATTAATACGCATCACAATAAATCCACTCGAATGGATTCTAGTATGAAGTACAGATCCTAATGTCACCACGTTTGCTATAACATATTGGACATTCAAAGGAAAAAAATGAAAACATAAGAGGTTAAATAGATCGCAACAGTGTAAGTCCGAGTGGATTTGTAGTAATGAGCGGTATTTTCATAAATAAAGAGTTGGTACACTCTGCCAAAAATAAACGCAGCGTCTCAACAGTACTTTTTATTAAACGCAACGTTAAGACGCTCAAACGCTTATATGTATGTGTGTCTGTGTCTGTGTGTGTGTGTGTGTGTGTGTTTGTGTGCGTGTGTGTGTGTGTGTGTGCGTGTGCGTGTGCGTGTGCGTGTGCGTGTGCGTGTGCGTGTGCGTGTGCGTGCGCGTGCGCGTGCGCGTGCGCGTGCGCGTGCGCGTGCGCGTGCGCGTGCGCGTGCGTGTGCGTGTGCGTGTGCGTGTGCGTGTGTGTGTGTGTGTGTGTGTGTGTGTGTGTGTGTGTGTGAAACCTTTGGCTTGTCGTATCTTAACCTACTCTCATCCTTTACATAAGGCTACTTAATTAATAACTGTATCGTTAAAGAACCTACAACGACTACGTTCAAGTACGTTAACAGTCCTGGAGTTACAATCGAGCAATTCTTATCTTTACTAAGTAAATACTTACATACTGATGATACCGTAATGCACGAAACTATTCGTATACGTCTCCGCCGATTTTGGAACGACAATCCCGCTGGACTAGTGAAGTTGAGTTACCTACAGTTCACATGATGGAATATTATAGACTATGCAACCGACATACGTATAAGTTGTATACGTAACCAAAAAATGGTTATGTTTGAAAGAAAATCTGACCTTTATGACTTAAGTGTTAACGCGACACTTAGTAAATGGTGTATAAAAACTAAGCCGATTTAACTTTTACTTGAAACCCGTCTCACCACTAGGTTAGTGTTAAGTGCCAGTGCTGCCCTGCCATTGGGTACAGAAATCACTGTGAACGTGACTTATTTGACGTAACCGGAAAATTTTGTAATTTTAAAGGTGCAGCACCAAGCATGGAAGCACCGATATTAAAAATACGGATCTTTATAGTTTACAAAAAAGGTTGTTTAGGCCTGAATTGTAATTCCAAACAACACAATACCAAAAATTACAAATTTTTAATATTGCAAATTCTTTTGGCTGAATTTTATATCGAATGTGGCTTCATCATTCAACATTATCAGCCCTTATCAGTCCACTGCTGGACATACGCCTCTTTCAATGATCGCCAATTTCGGTCGAACACCTGCTACTCGCATACATCCCGCACCAGCTACTGCACGGAGAGTGTCCTCCCACCTGGTGAACGGTCGACCGTGAATGTGGTGTATCCAAGCTTAACACACAATAGTAGTATTTTTCCACCAAGTCAAGTAGCATCTAGTAAATCAACAATAATGTTCATAAACCAACACAAAAGCACCAAATACGCATCAAGCAATAATAACATAAAAATCATATATTCCGACTAAAAATTTCATAACAAACCATAAAAAAAACTAAACGTAACATTTAATACAACATAGCTTTATAAAACAATAATTAAATCATTCATATTAAACACTATGGCCGGCCTCAAATGCATATGTTTTTACTTTAAAATGAAATTATGTGAAACGAAAGTGCGCCACGGTAAAGAGATTTATATATTCATCTCATTTTCTGGTACGAATTTTGAAAAGTTTCACTTGAACCCCGTGTGAATTACATACAAATAGATACAAATATTTTTACAACAATAACATAATATTATCATCAAAGGTCAAACAAACCACAGGCCGCTAATTAGTTATTTCTGATTTATTGGCTGAATGTTACTTGACTTATAGTCTATAGATCAGGTCCTCTATAGCCCTAAAAATTAACTAGGTTATCTATAACTTAGTTAATTACAAGAGCTCGTTGGCCTGCGACTTTATCACAAATGCAATCATTTTGGTAACATACCAATACAAGAAACCGAACATTTTACACGTGGATATGCTTTCCTCTGTTTTAGGTATATTGCTTTTAAATACATACAATGACATAAAACAGTAAGAACTTCGCACAAAGGTTAAGACGTACAACTGTCAGTCTGACCAGTAAAGTTATAATAAAATGCTCTGGAATTAAATAGTTATCGATCATGTGTATTATATTAAGACTGTATAAAAAAACGAAAAAATAATTAATATATAAACTTTAATATGAAGTCTAAATGCGTGTTTAAATTACCTATATCACCATTTCGAAAAGGTTTGCGATCCCTAGTTTGAAGCAGTCTAAACTTCTGTGGGAGTTAGACGGTATTATTATATTTGTGCGTGAGGGACAGTGATAAGTAATCAAACCGTTGTGCGAAACTCCGACACTTGGGTATTTTCGATTATTTTTACTGCAAAATTATAGCTGAAATTATAGAGGTATTGACTATACAACATATCCAGTAACATTTACTAAAAAATGTTATCTGACCACAAGTCATCGTTGTTCGGCATCATGGAATATCCTGAAAATAAACAGCCAAAAATTAATTTATCTTGCGTGTTCATTGCAGCGATAGCATATGAGAGAGGTACCGCCGTTAAGACCGCTATGCTATAGCGTGTCGTGCGCGTTGTGACTCTCTTTCGAATATAAGGATGCCCCTGGGATTCACTGGTCGTTTCTTCTCTTATCTTGTTAAAAGTGCAAGCGTTGTAGCCTTCGGCGACGTCTCAGTTGATCCACGTTACTTCATTGTTAACCCGGGCACTCAACAGAAACGAACAACGAACCGTGACGGTTTTAGCTAGTAAACGACCCTCGAGTACACTACATTGGATCCAATCCAGTTTGAGTGGAAGCACTAAATTAGATTAAACCGCGTAAAAAAACCACTATTAGTATAGACGTCGACTGACCTGCGTGCACGCTGTGCACGCACTAAGTGCGGCGCGCGCTCTTGGAGTCGTCGTCGTCGGAGCAGTCCTCGTCGTGCGTGTGCGTCAGCTGACGTGGCGTCTCCGGCCGCACGTGCGGCACTGAGCCCGTATGTGTTGGCAGCACAGATTGCGAAGTGGCATCGATACCCTAATACAACGTTATGGTTTGTGCTTCATAGTTACGACCTATGCGTCTTATTCTGTGTAAATGAAAAGCAGGAGCAAACGTGTTCGTGGTTTTTCTAATCGACGGAGTAATAAAAGGTCGTAACTAACAAAAATATTAAGTTTTTTTAAAGTTTATAAAATAAATTAATCAATAAATGTAAAGAACTGTGGCTACTTTTTACAAGAGTGCGAGTATTTGAAAAAAAAAAGGTTGTACCCTAGGAATTGCATGGATTACAATGCCAATGCTCAACTTGATTATTGGCACTGTAAATATGATGACATTATTTTTTGATTATAACAGTTTGGTAAGATATTAAATTGTTGGGCTTTTGATAAATTATTATTTTAAATACTTTTATTACTAATCAAGTATTCATTCACAATTTTTTTTTTCATTAGCAAGAAAAATAGCCCTGTACGTCCACCCGTAGCCATGGTTGCTGTAAAGTTTGTATACAGGCTTGTTAATTAATTAACAAACCGCGATAAAGTCCTTAAATTAGCTTTACTGAAACTGAAATATAAATTTATACTTAAAATGTCTATGGCTCATCTTAATTTTCATCCCTAAATTTTTTTTATTCTAATTTGCCCTTTTTCATATAATTTATTCATTTATAAATTGCAAAATGCACACAAGATAATTGATGGAAACTCTTGTAAATACATGTTTCATGCCCACTTAATCTGAATAAGAAAATTGCTAATATTAAAGTTTATTAGATTCAATTAAATATTAAATAAGACAAAGTAAATGAATATATTAACTTTAAAAAAAAAATTACCTTATCTACCTCTTTGTTTTTCCCGACAATTAATTCATCCGACTCAGAACATATAAAAGACAGTTCTCTACGAGCAGTTGTCAGCCTTGATCTAAAATAAAAATATTGACATACAAAAAGTACAAAATATTTCCTTTTTTTTTCTTATCTTAGGGATACGGCAAAAAAAATTTTTATTATAAAAGCAATAAAAGTAATTTCAAAGAAATGGCAGTTTTAACGATGAACTCGTGCGGCAAGGAACAAAAGGGGACGAGAGTGGTGCCAACTGTTTCTCGGGGCCTCCTCGAAGTTGAAGCGCTGCCAATGTGCGAACGGTGGGTGCGGCATGAGCATGAATGATGCGCGAGGGAAGGAGAGGGGTGTCACCTGTCTCGCGTGGGCTCGTCGAGGCTGAAGCGCTGCTCGTGCGCGACGGTGGACTCGTGCGGCATGAGCATGGCGGGCGCGCGGAACATGTAGCAGAACGGGTAGTACATGAGGTTAAGGAACGACGCCGCGTACAGGTCCGCGTACCGCACCACCTGAACACACACAAACATATTTATAGTCATGGTGACAGGCGTATGTAATGAGAACTCGGAGTCATTTTGTTTATAAAAATTGCTATAATAATTTTGCGCTCGGATTAATACCTGCGAGGAGAAAAATGTCTGCCTAGATCCTGAGCGGAAGAGCGAGCCGAGCATGCCATAGGCGAGGTCCATCTGATGCGTAACATCACGGATGGACATGCGTAGCTTCGTGATGTCCGGCTTCTCTTTAGTAGAAGAGTCCAGGTCTCTGTGGAATAGAGTTCATAAAATTGATTTTAACTAATTATTACTTTAAGTGTGTCACAGTCCAAGTAATAATTTTAAAGCAATTGTATAGTGTTTCTGGTTTCTGAATAGTATTTACTTCTTTCTATTGTTACTAGTAATGTCGTCATTTATATAAGCTAAAAAAGAAATTGGGGCACGAATGGACACTTGTGGAACCCCAATTACCATATCCCAGTTGGGCTTTTTCACTCAAGGGGTTGAAGTTACACAACCTTCGAGTGCTATCATTTAAATGAGAAGGCAACAGGTTGAGCGCCATGCCGCTTATACCATAATGGTCTAATTCACTGTCAAATTTATGCATTCCGTACACATAAAAGCCTTCGATAGACCGCAAAGACTAAACATAAAGCATCCTGTGTGATTCTTCTTAAGAAAAGAAGAAAGTATCACTCACTTGTACATGTCTCCCAGCTTTACGTCGAGGTCCTGCAAGCGCGCAAAAAGCTGACATTTGTCGGTCCAGACGTGCAGCTCCTGCACCAGCTCGGGCACAATGAGGAAGGTACGCCAGCCTCCGATCTTCTTCGACTTGAGGATGTCTCCGAAAATGTGGTCTCCGAGGTACAACACATCTTTTCCCTTTGCGCCAATCATCTCCGTGAACACGTCGCACGAACCTGAGAGACATCACGGATGGACATCGCAGAGGAAATGTACTATTGTTATACGTTAAAATAGACCTTAAGTTGGTGACCTCATTATGCGTTATTAGAGTTGATATATATAGAGGCCAAAAAGTAGGTCACGTTTCGAAAGTTGTATGTTTTAACGTCAAGGTGTACTACATGACTCAGCAGAACGGTATTTTCGCAGTTCGATCCTATAACTAGCTATCTGTGGTCTGTGTAAGAACATGGAATATTCTGTAGATTGCATCACTTGCTTTCTAGTTCATCTCAATCTAGTCAATTCTACTCTCGCCATACGCATTATATTACTTACCTCCGGAATAAACGACTTGCTCATGAAAATGGCCACCGTGGTGTCCCATTTTTAGAGCACCAGTTTGTGTGTCCACCTGTCGTAGTATCGTGCCTTCACCGAAGAACAGAGGTTTTTTCCCATCCACCACAATCCAGTCAAAGTAGGTCTTCCAATCTCTGTGAGGATCGCCGGGCTGTGCAAAAAGTGTTTTATACATCAATCAAAGTGGTATTTTAAATCGACGTCCCCTTCGATAGCCTTATTCTCTGAAGGTTAAACCTAGTATCAACTAGACCTGGCACAGGTTTAGTGGGAGATAAGTACAAATGTCCTGGCGAACATCTATCTGACTTTTTTAATAATATACCCTAGTTTTTATTGATAAACACATATACTATTTGCTTTCTACACATTGTTAAAATAAAATGCCTATCAATAGACAGTTATTTTAAATGAGTTTTTATATGATCTTGATAGCTTAATAGGGGCACGTAGAAAAATAATTTTAACAAATTCTGGTGTAAGCAATTCAAACTAGGGGTTTAAAACCGCTTAGCGATAACGCTAATAATATTAATACAACTAATCATAACAAAAAAATAATAGCAAGAGACCTATTTGATTTCTTATACAGGTCTGCCCACGCCCATACACATCCACATTATTATTGTCATGCAGTTGCGTTGCCCTCATTTTCTCGTCCCTACAATGGGTCACCGGCTACTCTCAAACCGCATGCAACACAACGTCATAGCTGTCACTTTACGGCGGTTTAATGAGAGCGAGAGGTACCAGCCCGGTCATGCCAGCCCAATTAAGCTGCAATGCAGCATGTCATTACTCTCTCTAATATGTAACAATATAATAACACACTCATTATAGAATCATTACATAATCGATAATATCACGCCATTACTCTGGCGCCGACTTCGGGGATAAAATTACATAATCACAATAAACATACAACTTGTTCTAAAAGACTAAGAAGGTAATTCCTTTAACCCACGCTACAGGTTACAGTTTTAGAACAGGTTTTAGCAGCTTTTGACTTTAATTGGACAAGACCCGCCTTCGAATGTAGGTCCTAGAAAACCACTTTGATAATATAGCCATGTTTGCACATGATCTTTTAACCAAATTTTGCCTGTGGCCGCCATCTTTATAGTCTTGCCATCTGTGCAGAACATATTACAGTGCAATGTGTGCCTAGCAACAAGTGCACTCTCTATTCTCTGATTCTGCCATTTCGATGACCGGTGAGAAAACAGGCGCGGGACAGGTGTACACGTTCTCCGAGGCACGAGGATTTGTTACCGCCACCTTCCTGACTCCGGACTGTTGTTAGAAATTGAAAAATCCCAAACAATTTTGGTCCGTTATTTGGGTACCGTACCTACCCATGGAGTAAAAACAGGACCCTATTATTAAAATACCGCTATTCGTTTGTCTATCGCCAGGCTGCGTTTCATGAACTATGTTCTTATCGATCATGGTACCGAACTTTGTACGATTCCGTCCGGCACTTGCACGGTCTTAATTCCGACGTTCTGAAATATTTACAAGTTGGTGTACATTGCGACGGACACAATCGAGCCATCTGTCCACCTGCTGATCTATGTATCCCCACGCCTATATTCATCAGCATCAGCGGGCCTTTCTTTACAAACCTAGCGTGCTTTTGGTAGTGTTTAACAGACAAGCCGCTTGAACGAGAACTGTAACGGGTTGCCGGCCTTTTGAGACGGAGATTTACTCGCTTCGTTTTTTTTTTTTCGGAGGAACCTACCACTGTTGGCGATGCTACTGTATGTGCCATAACAATTCAGCGGACTACCGGACATCGCTATTTTCCGCTACTACAGTACCTACCAGTCGCAACGTTTACAAAGAATTTAAGCAACATGTGCTTAGACTGATTGGTTCGTTATCGAATCATCTACCAAAATTGCAAAACTTCGCATATTTTGAAAATTACAGTTTAGTCCCAACTCATGACTGCCGACTTAATAGAACGATATATTAATGCAAATTAACTTATGCGACGCAATAATTTAATACAAATGACATTTAACCGAAACGGAATACATTTCTAACATTATCTTGTCGAAGTTTACAGAAAGCCTGTGTACAGCAGTGTAGCGAAGGCAATGAAGAATTCCTGATATATTATTTTATTTTCGTGTTTACGTTGTCACGAACGCGAAATGTGAAGCTCCCAGATCCAGATCCTTTTCAAGAGTCAAACCTTCACGTCAACGCTGAGGCCATTTTAACTTCCGCGCGAGCTGCCCCTGATGTCAGAGTCGGGGTTAACTATACATAAATTAGCAATTACAGATTGCAATTTATCGGGATTTATCTCTCCCAAATGCGCGAGAGTGTGAGCGTGGTCCCTCCTGCGATCCCTATCTTAGTTTCGTCTCCCGACGAGCATTGTTAGCAATGAAGCTGTATTGAGCTTTTATTGACTTCCACAACATAAGTTCTGGACCGAAAAAATAAGACGTTTTATAATTATAGAGGTACAGTGTGCATGATACATCCCAGATTACGCAGGCAGTGATATCACAATAGGGTGGCGATTAGGCAAAGTGCCGCAGGCCCCAGCCGGCCGTCGGTTAGAGAAAGCTTAAATAGTGCAAAAGGTCTACCTCCTACAGCACTAAAACAATCATAGCCAGTATTTGGACGTGTGAAGTCGTGAGCTGTAGTTTATTTATATACGGGCGTCATAGTCCGCACTCGGCACGATAATATTTTTTTCGTCCGCGACCTACCTACACTAGTTATGGTCTATGACGCAAATAAGATTCTCACGGCGACGCATCTCCGACACAAAACGGAAGACATGAATTTGGTTGTTAAAAACAGTACGTATTATAATTTAATGGCTTATTCATGAATTTTCCGTCATAACATTTTTTATTTGTAAACAATTTTATTTGTTTACTGTACCAAATATCAATATTATATTTGGGTTGTGGCGTCTTTCTTATGAGGAGGATATCCGTAAATATCCTAAGTAGAGGAAGAACAGGATACGTATCCGTCATCATACGTATCGGCACAGTAATTAAGTGAATGTTCGTGGGCGTCGGTAGTCGTAAAAAGGTTCCGATTGATCGTTTGCCTCCCTAATCTATAAAAAGATACATGATAATGTTCAATGCTTAGATAAAATTATATTTAAGGCCCAAGTGCCTAACGATCAAGGTATCATCAACATAACAAGTCACACAAAAAAATGCATACGGACAAAATTTTGCACAAACATATCTTACATTATGTTATAAATTACAATTACAATAACAATAACAAAAAATTCTGACAAATCGTTCCCATTATACGCGGGCGAAACCGAGGGACACAGCCGATCTTTAACAAATCTAGACGTATGATGCGACTATTGATGACCGATTAAACTTACCTTAGGACCATGTGGGAAGTCGAAGAGATAATTCATAATCTTATCAGTGAAGTTGTAGTCGCTGTTAGTCAGTATGAACGACTTGGCGCCGCTCTCTCTGATCCGCGATATGAACATGGGCAGTCTGGCATCCTTCTTCAGGTACAGGTCCAGATTCTCCGTGGTTTTGGACTTGAGTTCGCCGTGTATGTGGATATAGTCCACAGCGTTCCTCACGTCTTGAAATATTGAATTGTAAGACATATAAATGTCCTCGCATCTTACGCCGGATTTTTCTCTGCAATCCAGTTACAATCTATATATTAGTACGTGAAGTAAAAAATACCCATCCTTTATTTTTAAATGCGCGAAAAAATTTGTACACTTGATTATATGGAGAAGATGTGCAGTAAAATAATTTATTTTAATTAAATGAAACGACACATGCTTGCATTCAGCTGTTTTATAACGAAAGTGTCAATTATCAAACATAGTAAATTAGACCTAATTTAAAAATTAAAATAAATATAGAGTACTACACATTTGCGTAAATTCGTATTCATATTAAATTGAATTTTGTCGATGTAATATCGATATCGATGGTAATATCTACTAATCTTTTTTTTTTTTTGTTTGGCGGACTGTTATTTTCTCTGAAGTGAACATTAATATTTCAATGTGTCCAATAATTTTTGGAACGAAGGCTACTTATTAACAACAATAACCTAGTCACGTTGGCGATCAAAATATTCAAAACTTATTATAGAACTTAAAGATGGCATTACACTATTATACACAACACATCTAGCGGATATACGATTTAAAATTTTCAATATTCGTAATCAGGTCATGACAACGTCTGTGCGCTGTCGAGTCAACTGGTGGGTATATGCAAGTACATATAGATTATAGAATAGAATGCGTATCAATGAATGAATCAATCAATCAATCATGAACCAATTAATTATTTGCTATAAAAGTGGTACAATGGATGTTGGACTTTACAATATGTTGTTACTAACAGTTTTAATTAACAATGAATTAGTGTGCAAATGTTTTAAACTATAAAATTAGGATATAAGGCACATTCAATGTTTTCATAGCATTAACGAGCTAGCTCTGACACAGTTTCTCCTAGACCATTAAAACATATTTAATACATAATTAAATAGCAAGTATCTTAATACAATATTCCTCTAGAAGGAGAAGAAAAATTCCAAATTAAATAAGAGATGTCAAAATTAAATAATTTAAACTTGTAGGAGTGAATGTCAATTAATAATTAATTGTAGTAATTCATGATTTATGATGATAATATTTTAATACAGAATAAATAGACTTTCATATCGACACATTATATGCTTTTTTACACATGGCATGATACTTTTTTACACATGGCATGATACTTTTTTACACATGGCATGATACTTTTTTACACATGGCATGATACTTTTTTACACATGGCATGATACGCTTTACTGTTTTCGTTCTGGGTCCGGTTACAGTTATGTCCAGTACCAGTCTGCCAGGATTTCTTTTGTTTTTTGGATATATGTCGCGTGCCTCTTTAAAATTGCTATAATGCGTTAAAAAAAAAATTACTAACTCATGACTGTAAAGACATGATACCCAATTTTGAAATAGTGGTTTATATGACTCAGATGGTGGCTTACCACGGTTTGCCCTGATGCACTGTTTTGTGCTGAAAAACAATATTGATGTACAGACGCTATGTAACCATGGTAGGCTGCAAGAACAGTGGGTAAGGAAAATATTTGTGTCAGTCTATTATGGACATATACGAAACTATTCACTTTGCTACATGCATACTCTAGATGAGCCTTCCAATTTATATTCTCATCAAGATGTACCCAAATTTAAGTTGGTGAACCTTTTTGATAGTTTCTATTCCATATGTTACATTTTAATTTTTTGGTTTAACTGTTTCGCTAGTATTTATATTTAAATTATTATTTAGCCAATTAATTACATTTAAGATCATATTATTCATTTGTATGTCGATATTTGTGATTGTTTTCAATTACTACGGACATGTCATCTGCAAAGATCGTGTATTTGTCATTAGAGATGCCTGGGAGGTCGTTAATGTAGAGCAGAAAAAGGACTGGGCCGAGAACACTTCCCTATCGTATCCAACTTGTATGAGGCACGGACGCAGATGTAAATATCCCATTGCTATACTGAATACTTGTTACGCTTCGTTAATAATATTCATCATGCCTAAATCACTTTGAATAAGAAACATTTATTGAAAATATTAAATTTACATACACTGTTACACATCAAGAACGTTATACATACACATAAATTATAAACAAAATGTTAGACCTTAAAATATAAATTTAAAAAGTAATTGTAATTACATCTGAATAATTATACACGAAAATAATAACTTTGTGTTAAACATGTTTAAAGGTTAATACGGAACCGTGTATATATCATAATACGTCAGAAGTTGATCCAGTAAATGACAATCCGGAGAGATCATTACCCTGATATTATATGGTCTCCCTTTTTCTGTCGGTAGTTTTAGGTAGTTATAACTATTATGGTGATAACTAAACAAAATTGTCTAGATAGCATTTGATATCTAGTTGCTTCTAGGGACAGGCACGTACTAGTCAGTAGCTCAGCTAATGTAGTGTGATCATTATGACGGCTAGAAGTAAAGGTTCAGCTGTCGCGTGCGGTTAGTGAGAATAATGGAAGCAGGTAACGCATTTGTACATATAACCTATGGATGCTCGGAAGTTTATGGGCATTGTAGTAATAGTAATCCATAAAGCTCCTGATTTCTTCTTCATCCCAGCCTTAACTCGTTTCTATATCAGATAATATCGGAGTCGGCTACTTAACATAGGGGATTTGACGAGGGTGCAGTTTTTCGACTGCCATCTAACCTCTGGTGCCTAGAAGGGAAAACAGGCCCAATCCTATATTAGGTCGAATTCCAAACGGAACACAATACCGGGTTTCATCACGATGATTTTTTTCACTATAAGAAAATGTACTCAAGTTAGAAAAACTCATAGGTGTGTACCACTGCAGGATTCGAAGTTAGACCCACGACGGGAAGTCCGAACCGCTAACCACTAGACCACTGACTTTTTTTATAGTATAGGGGGACAAACGAGCGGTCGGAGCCTTTTTACGACTATTGACGCCCATGAACATCAGCATAATTATGCCCGATGCGTTGCCCTCCTTTTTCACCTACCTCCAATGGACCACCTATTTAAGCTTCGATTGTGTGCTATCAAAATGGCTATAAAATATTCTGTACCTCGTATACTGTGGCGAGTTGGTGAAGTAGTCTATGAGGCAGGCTATCAGATACGTCTCGGGCAGGTTGAACAGAGTGTTCAGCACGTACACCCTGGACTCGTCAAGCGTCAGGAACTTGTTCGGGTACAACTCGTAAACCTGCGAGCTGGAATACGAACATTTTCTAGTGATTTTCTTGATCTGATGCATGTCGCATTATATATCTGCTACGCCTAAGTAGCAGATGATATTAGCGATTAACATAGCTTACCTTAGCTGGCCTTATCGTCTGTATATTTGTTACGTGCATTTAAGTTATTTTTTTCCCTTACATCGTGATTTCGTAAAAATATTCATTAGTGTAATAAATACGTTGATAATAAAGTATGTTCGTGTAACAGGCAATTATTCAGTAATATTTAGTTCATTGTAATATGGCACATTACTAGATTACGTACAAAACATTAAATTACATTTCAGTTCGAACTTCTTTCTTTACTATAAAAATTATTCATAGGTTTCACAGTAAAGAGTAGTATTAACTGTAAAGCTAAAAATAAATTAAAATGAAAGTGAGTCGTAACATGTAGCCTAAGGACACATTACTATGTTAATAATAAACGCTTTGCTTGATGCTACTCATACTTAGGGTTGACACATCTCCGTGTTTGACTAGAAATTTAAAGTACATACTTGAACGATAGAAATATGAAAGTGTGATAAATAAAGTTAGTGTATTAACATCTTAAAAAGATTGACGGCCAGCCTGTAAGATCCGGGACTGTGTAAATATAATAATAACTATTATATCGTCTTGTTTTGTAGACATCTGCCAGCTATTCATTTCGTTCTTTTGTAACTTCATAATTATTATTTTTTGGTTATGTTATGTTATTAAAGTTGAATGTTATCGAAATTCAAATGATTTTTTTTTGCGAAATTCAAAAATTTTCGAAATTTAACAGTCCTAAGGACTTTTTTCTCAAATTAAACAGACAACTTGTCAATTGCAGTACTGACATGCAGTAAGTCTGCGTGACGAAACATTTTATAAGCGACGAGTGCACACGGCATTGATCGCGACGACCCACAGAAGTGTCATATGAACATACATTTATTTTATAGAGATAGAATGTTAACATATAAATTTAGATAATAAACGTAGACCTTTAACTCATAGGTTTGACAAATCTAGGACACTGCAAATGAAACAGCCGATTCGCCAATTTATAGTTACCTTTTTTTTCCCGAGAGAAGAGCAAATGAAGTGAACGATCTAGTCAAATCAGTATTAGAAATACTTTTTTTTCTGTAGCCTTGCAAGTGAAACTGCCGATCTATCCAAATTACCGATACCAGGTTTCTCAATAGGGCAGTGTAGATGAAACTACCGATCTATCTAATATACGACTTTTTTCCTGGCAATGCAAATGGAGCCGCCGATCTAAAGAATATACAGACACGACAAGTTTTCTCTCAAGCAAGCAGTGCCGACACCCATAGACATACACATTATTGTCATGTAGATGCGTTGCCCTGTTTTCCTACCCTCCAATGGGCCAACACATGATTTCTTTTCTCTTAGGCAGTGCAAATGAAACTTCTAGCCATTCTACAGATACGAAGTTTTTTTTCTCTTGGGCAGTGGTGTCGCCGATCTAGTCAATACGATAGTATTAACCGCTCGGACTAAAGCTTAGGGCTGTAATAATATATACATCGGTGCTTTCTGATGATGAACCTAAGGGCTCAGCCTGGCGTGAAGATAATGAGAAAAAAAGCATTACCCTCCTTCTGACGTGGTAAGCTAAAAACTGCAGTAAAAAGCCTCTGACATCAGCTTTTACTCTAAAGCAAATATTTGTTATATAATCATTTGGGAATCATGCTGTCTGCTAGCTATCTAATTATGACTTGATCTCGCTTCGTCTGAGGTAAACAAAAATAATTGTAACAACAACATATTTAATATGAACTCCCGATTTGTCAGAGCTTGTTGTCAACTCTTAGAATCGTGTCTTAGGATAATGTAATTTGTCGTGTATAAAATTTTAGTGTGTGTCGTAGACATTTGTTATTACAATTGTAATTATGTCTTGTGATGTGTACACATTTGTTTGCCGATTTACTGTGTTAAATGTTTGTTCATTGTGCGACTTGGTTTTACTGTCAGTGCAATAAATGTAACTTGAAATAAATAAAATGAAATGAAATGAAACACAATAAGAACAATATTTAAAAAGGAAACTTACTGCTTTAAAAATTCAAATCCGTGTACACAAACTAAAATGTTTCCATAAGCATCTACTTTTAACAGGTTGCCATACAAAGTGTCAAACCATAGACCTCTGAAATAAAAAAAAATATTATTGATACCTTAACAACAACACATCTTCACACCATTTCCCTGATGGGGCAAGCAGAGCGAATTGAGTGTCCCATGTCACAATTCTAACATATTTATGATGTAATTGTACGATTTTTTTAAATTTCTTATATCTACAAACTTCGCTCATATATCATCATCATCATCATTATCAGCCCCTATCGGTCCATTGGACGCAGGCCTCTCTCAATGAACGCCAAGACGACCGATCCCCTGCGACTCGCATCCATCCCGGGCCGGCTACTGTACGGAGATCATCTTCCCACCTGGTGAACGGTCGACCAACACTTCGTTTTCCTAAACGCGGCCTCCACTCCAGAACCTTACTGGCCCATCTGCCATCGCTTCTTCTGAGCGTGCGACCAGCCCATTGCCACTTCAGCGAGCTTATTCGTCGCGTGATATCGGAAACTTCGCGCCTTAGAATAAAATTCATAAGCTACGTTTACATTCAGCCGAAGCAGACAGGAGAGAAAGCTCAGATATATAAACACGACACATCTCATGCTGCTGTCATAAATTACAATGAGACGATATTGCAGACAGCGCAAGAGGCAGCGGTAGGGGTTGAATGTATACCTACGCAGTCAAGAAATCACGTCACAGCCTGCATGTCCTGTCATGATACCTTTCGGTTACTTTGCAGGGACCATGGTCACATGAGAACAATTGTCGATAACACAGGCGTGTACATTCTGTGTTATGATTACTTTAAGTACGATAGTAAAGTAACAGAGATAACATGACTGTATAGTAACAAGTAAACATGCTTTGTATGTTATAAGATACAAAGCACGTTTACTGGTAACTGCAAACCATTCTTGACAATACGTTAGGCAACTGTAATGTTTCCTAGTGTTTTTATGTTCTACATCATGAAGGTCCGTCGTTGAACTCGTGTGTGGATGTTTTTCTAACATGAAATCTTACTGCTGCTGCACATTGCTCGCTACCAAAAATAAGCAGATGAGCCGAAGAATTGTGTGCTTTGGGTGATTCACTCCACGGGCTGATGTTGAACAATCATTGTTTAATCATGAATGTAACCTAACAAATTATTTAACCGTTAGTTTTTTTAATAGAATAGGATACAAATGAACAATTGGATGCTTTATACAAATGATGACCCCCATCTACGAAGTGACTAGCTTAAAAAGTGACTAGTAAATAGGATATATTATGCATAACGCGGCCAGGCACAAGTGCAATCTCTTCTCTAATTCCACGACCACCGGTCTGGAGGTAAGCATGAGGTAGTCACATTAATAAATTTTAAACAAGCGAGACACTATGATAACTTTGTTCAGTTTGTTTACAATATAACAAAATTATTAAATAAACATTTCTCACCTGACAGGAAACGAGGGATCATATTCGAACGTCAATATTTCTTGAGGATAACCCTTTTGCACTAGTCTCTCTTTGGTCAAATTAAATCCTAGAGTCTCATATTGTGGCGATTTGTATTCTGCAAATAAAAACAGATGTTTGGAATATTCTGTACAATCATTCCTAAATACGTTACTTTTTTACGCTTAACACTTGCGTGAAGTTTAATCTGCATGTATTTCCTACATTTTGTACAAATTTGGGGCAAACATAGCGTCATAATTCTACCAGGTGCCGTTTGACCACCTGAAAGATTAGCAAAAAGTAATCTGTAAATCTCATGTAATGAGTTTCTTTTGTGTGTAAAATTATGCATTACGGAGTTGACGGAACGGTACCTGTTAGAGTAAAGGCAAGACATCTGAAAATCCTTTGTTTTGCGTCCGTTACGTGAAGTTAAAGCCACACGGGGGCAGTGACGTAATAATAGGGTGACAAGCCGGCAAAATTACATTGCTCCGACCGACCGATCCGATTATTAATTGATTGAGCTTCTTCGTGTCGGGAGAGAATGGGGCCTCATTCGATGCACCAACCCTCAAAAGTTATATTTACGCCACAAGCGGTCGGTTTTGTGTATTTTAGTTATTTTATAATTAGTTGACCGAACCTTGGCTACATGAGTGAGGAATAAAATGCTAGAGGAAGATTAAATGCATTGTGCACATGAAAATTCTTTGTTTTACGAATAGATAAAAAACAATCATTTGAATAAACAAAGGTTTTTCTTTTAATAAAAAAATACGTGACTTATAACCGCTACCGTGGTTGCGTGAAGTGTTAAAAATATGTGTCGAAATAACTCTATATCGTAGTCGATTACTACTCACCTGCCAATGTGTAGTCCATATCAAATCCATAGAACTTAATATTTTCTAGATGCAGTGATCTGTTTACGAATATTCTAGAACAAACAAGAATAGATTATAATCGGAGAATTGGTTTCATTAAAGCGAATTAACTTCTCTACATGGGTCATCGAAAGTCACATGATTCGTCACAGGTTTTTAACGCCTGAGTTCCTGTTGAGCCTTCCTCAATAAATGGGCGATATAATACCGAAACAATTTTTCAAATCGGACTAGTAGGTCCGAAGATTGACGCGTTGAACCAAACAAACAAAGTACAAAGTAAAGTAAACAAGACTTATTATTATGACGTGATGGAATGATATCTACAGACAATGGAAAAGGAATATTATCAGTTAGTTTCCGCTGTAGCTATACGATACCGTTCCGAGAAATACTTACAGTAGGTATTATTCATCAGATAGTTATGATAAGTAAACGAGATCTTTGTTACCTATATTGTCCTCGTTTCCAAAAACTCATATACTTGCTATTTCAAAACTTAAAATCTTCAATATTTACTGGAGCCATGAGTGCAAAAATGTTACATTTTTATATGATAAATATGATACCCTGGTTAGGGCGCAACAATTTAGTATATATAAGTATTCTTCGAACAATATATATTCACAACAAAAACAATATTAACTTTGGACAATAAATATTAAAATTTTAGGTATGTATATTTCAAGGACTTAATATGTATGTATGTATTCGTGTTTTAAGTATGTAAGGAAATCTTCTAATTGTTTATTCACTTCATACGAGACGAGCGTCTGGCGCAGTGGTAACATAGCTCGGATAATAATGCTTATTCTGTTAAAGGTCGCGGTCTCGATCGTGCTCAGGTCACTAATGTGTATCTAGTATTTATTTCTATAATAAAAATATACAATTCTTTAAATTTATAAAAAATGTTAAATACATTTCCGTTGTCTATTGTAACACAAGTCCTTAAGATACTTAACACAAAACTAGGCTAACGTGGTGTGATAAGTTCAATAATATTAATTATTATTATTATTATACGAGAGAAAAAATATTATAGGTGTAAGTACTGCTTAGTTGAACAGAAAACACTACACTATACATAAATGTTATGTTTCAAATTTGTTATTACTATATGCATACGCAAATATCATTACAAATTCAACACACAATAATATTACAATAAAACTACTTTTACGGATTTTATCGCGGTTTATTTAATTATTTATCTAGCCCGACGTTTCAGAAGCTTTATAGCAACCATGTTCACGGGTGGACCATGAATATGAAAAGATACGTGTTATAGAAGAATAAAAAATACATAATGATAAAACATACAAATACATTTACAATGATAAGTAATAAAAAAAAATCCAATGTTAACCGAACATTATGAACTGACCTTCGCGAAATGTCTTTGTAATTTTCTTTACATTCATAATCTAACTTTAAGAAGTGTCTTTAGACATCGAACTATTGCTACTAAAGTATTTCGATTATAACATAAGAGACGAGCAGCTTCGCTTTATCGTAATTCGCAAACGATACCGACCATACGCCATCCAATAAACTACATGCGAGTTTCGCCTTATTTTTTCGTCTACCCCTTATTTCATTGTAAAGATAGTCTACTCAAGTTAAATCGACCACTAGTCTCTGGACACGGACAAACATATTCAACTTCATCATCATACAACAGTTCTGTCGGTTACTAACAACTAATTAATCGTTTTCCATTAAATGGCTAATTTTTATAACCGTCTATAAAACTAGTATGTTTTATACCATCATTAAATTTATTTCACAGTTGAGGATAGTTAACAGCAAGGCCGGACCTATAGGCATAACAAATAACATTATGTGACTACTCTCGCATCCGTTGACCGTTATATTTTTGGACTAGCTAAGATTGAAGTATTTACCCCTTTCCTTTTATGAAGGATTGTGTGAATGATGAAAGATGTTCGAAAATTGGTACAGCTGAAGATTATATGGATAAAATGGGTCGAAAACTACTATTTCAATAGAATATGCATTCGATTTTATTATTTTAGTCTAATAAAAGAATAAATATTACGGCATGCATACAATGTTTATACCTACTTAAGTAATACAGAAATCATTACACTGTCAAACATAGACCGTAGATTACTAGAGACAGACGTATGGCGTTTAGTTTTTATTTTATTTCATTAGACACAAAAAGTTCTTACAAAAGGTAATGTAATTTTTTGAAATTGAGATCAATTTTCAATTTGTATCGATCAATATTTATTTTATTGTCTACCTCAAAGTCTCCAGATTCATTAACTGCAAACTGCAGCATCCAAGACTTAATGCCAGTACTATGTGAGCTTATGGTCCTGTTTGCCCAATTCAGTTTTAATGCAATTAGACATATACCAAGAGGATTATCAGTCGGTCGCTCCTTTGCCGATTAACGATAAAATACGAGTGTGCTTTCGATCACCGTACTGAAATAAAACTTAGACTAAATTAAGTTTAGGTAAGCTTTAACTTTTATGCACTGAGAGGAAGAGCGAAATAAAAAGTGCTAGCCTCTCTCCCTTGCCCCTTCAATAATGTACGTAACTCTCTCACTTAATCTTTCCATATTCACCAACTCATACCCCCCTCTCCTTGTAGCTCTCTATTTCTATCTACACGAACTTATATATCTCCCTCTCGACTTGTGCGTTTGACTCGTTTTCGTAACACTCTCGTCACGCATTTACCAGCTCACTCCCCCATGTCAGGAAGTTAAGAATCATAATATGGATATAGGAATAATTTACCTCCCTAATCTACTTTGAACATGTCGGTTAGACAATTACTCGATGTAATTTCGAGAATCTGTTTCGTGGAAGCGTAACACCAAGTTCTCGAACAGCCGCGGGAACCTCGCAATCTCAATTATCACATGCACGCCATCAATTACCTATTTTAAAATTCACGATCATGAGTGTGTGAGTATATTAAGTCCCTACATAGGGCCATATCGCCTGTCAAACCAACCAGATTGTCCTGACACCTGAATATTTTTTTATATTTTAAGTGCTTTAGGTATATGATATAGTATTTTATATGCTTCTGATACACTAATGTAGGTGCTATTCCGAATCGAATGGTGGCCCTCGCATGTATTTTTATGACTATTATTCGCCAGGTTGACCTTTATTGCCTATTAATAGAAAACTAACACTATAGTCACCTTATATGGGAGCCAGACAAACGCTATATAGTAACAGCTACCTGTGCCCCGCGGTTTCACCCACGCTTTGGGGGTTTTGGGGTTTTCGACTTTTCGGGAAGAAAATATTTTTTTATTATTCCATGTTATACATCATCGCCTATTTCCTACACAGACTAATTGTAATCAATATTTTTAATTGTAGTTAATAGCTTATATAACTATATTCAAAGGTAATGTAAGTTCAGAAATGAGAAAATTTCAAATAAAGTTCACCCACAGTTTCACCCTCGAAAGGGTTGAATGTCAAAAAATCCTTCGTTAGTGTTCACTTAATTATCAAAGGAAGCCAGGTTCGGCTGTGCGTTGACATATAAGTTTGACAGGTGTGTCTCTTATATGTTATATAGGTAAAAAATAGATATGAATTACGTAAGTATTACGCGTTCGACTTCCCTGGTCACTAATCCATGAAAGACAGCAAGCAGGGAGGTAGAAAGGAGACTACGGCATAATGTGATATATTCTAGCTTGACCTGCTTACATTAAGCAGTAGGCGCGCGAATTATATTGGTTATATCATAAGCTTCTTTAGTAGTGATCTTTTTTATACTATAGGGGGACAAACGAGAAATCGAATCCTTTCAACGACTACCGACGCCCATGAAACATTAGCAGAAAGAAGTCTGACGCTGCCAGATCAGATGAATAAGGCGGATGTTATAATAGTTCAAAACCACAGTTGTTGTGGATCTCAGCCATTGATTGCACAGACGCGTAAACACGGGCATTATCTTGATGAAACAGGACTTTTCTTCCGAGCATTCCTGGACGCTCTTCTTATATATTTCCTCTCGTAAACGACGTAGTAAGACACAGTAGTGATCAGTGCTTATAGTCTGACCCCTTTCAAGATAATCAATCATAATCACACCCTTCGAGTCCCAGAATACTGAAGCCATTACCTTCCTTGCCGACAAAATCGCCTTAGCCTTTTTTTAGAGGGTGGTGAACCAGGTCTTTTCCACGGTTTCGATTGTTGTTTTGCTTCTGTCGTCCATCGTAACAAACCGAATCAAAAAATCATCTGCATCGGCTTCAAATAGCTCCAAACAGTCACGTGAAATTGTCAATCGCGTCCCTTTTTCAGTTGAACACAACTGAAAATAAACGCGGAACCCATCTTGCAGACACCTTGTGGTAACCCAATTCATTGAATTGAATCTCGCCTATCTCTCTAACTTTTGATCTGCCGGTGTCCCGCAATTAAATTAAGTACTTTTTAATATTTTCGTCAGTAGTGGACGTCGAAGGCCTTCCAGAGCGAGGTCCATCTTTCATACTAGATCACATCACCGTGCGTGCGAAGCGTGGTAGCTAAGCACGATTGAATTCTGCTATCCACTTTTTAACGGATGAATAAGACAGAGCGGAATCTCCTAAAGTACTGACCATATCATCATGGTTAAGATTGCTTTGTTAAAAAAATATATAAAATCAGAACGAAATATCTCACACGTTTCGAACTTCGTACAATTAACTAGTCTGAACTGGACTGAATAATGTGAGTATGTTAGATTTTTAGTCTGAATGAATCTGTATTAGGCCGAGTACTTTCGAATTCACTCTCATATTTAAGTGAACATGAAATATTACAATGAAACTACTTTCACGGATTTTATTGCGGTTTATTTAAGTATTTAACTAGCTCGACGTTTCGAAGCTTTACGGCAAACATGGTCACGGGTTGACATCATGAGATCTTCCAGGCGACGAATTTTGTTTGCGGTTACCACTCCGTACTGGTCATATATTAATATCTTAAGTTATAGATATATTAAGTTATAGTCTTAAGGTTAAGTATAGTCTTAAGGTTTATCTACCCGTGTGGACGGGTGGACTGGTCCACCGTGACCATGATTGCTGTAAAGGTTCTGAAACGTCGGATTGGTTAAATAAATAAACCTCGATAAAATCCGTAAAAAATAGTTTTACTGAAATTAGTGACATTCGCGTAAACTTAGATACCAAGACATGAAATAGTTAATATATAAATATAAATAGAATATTTTCTGTTTAGATGACTAGGCAACAAACATGAACATTTACTTCTGCTTTCTACGTTTATACTAAAAATAAATCTAGAAAAGGTCACGACTGTAATAATTTGTACATAACATTTAAGAAGTGAAAGAAAAGTTTGCGAAGCATGTAACAGAATTTTATTTAATCAACGTCTACCACAGAATTACCCCTAAAACACACACTCCCGGAGTCAATAGGGCCAGCTAACGGATAGCAGTTTTTAGTCTGTAGTGCCTATCGCTTCACGACCTGAGCCTTATCTTAGTTTAGATTATCTTGGAATAAATAAACGCGATCTTTAGAGAGCTCTAATAATAAATTAAAGGCAATTGTTGATTTCGAGCGTGAATCAAACCCAGTCAGGGGGGGTGTCCTCACCGGCCTCCTCCGACAAGGCAAACAAGAAACGAGCTCAACTATCCTTACCCACGTCACCGCATCACAAGCGGTATCGCGCGAGGGGGACCGTCTCCCCTTTTCGGTCCCAAAAATAATTACTGTAGGTTACGCCCACAAACAACCCGATACATCTCTTCCCATGTGCGGAAAAGGAGTGGGGACTGTCGCCCTAACGTCTCCCTAACCTAGCAGACAAGTATTCGCTAGTTCGATTAACAGTAGAGGTGGAAGCAACAGCGCCGCCAAGCAGTAGTAGAACCTCCGACCCTCCAGAAAAAAAAGAATTACATATTTATTGTTGTAAGAACCAATTAAGTGCTTAACAAGTAATTATAAATAGCAAACAGCGAACGTAAAATGTTGTAACAACAATGCTTTCAGTCTATCTGATAATAATTAATTAGTCTGACGTTACAACCATTTACAACAACTGCGAAAGTTTCATGCGCAAATGAGCACTACTAAATGTGTTAAACATATACTAAATATGTTTTATTTATAAATTGTGCGCAATGTCCCTGAAACTGTAAAATAACTTTGATACTCCGAATATAAACATCGGCGGCGGAGCATGGCTGCGGACGCCAATATTACTGCACCAGAGGTTGACAAGCATAGACACACGTATGCCTCAAATAAATGCGTCCTGTCGCGGTGGATGCAAATTCGAAGCCAATACGATGTCAACGTTGATTTATTAATCTTTATATTTGTATTCATAGGAAAGGTAGCGGTATTCTACTATTTGTACACAGTCAGGTCACATGTTCTGCCACACAATAATTTTTTTTAATTAAGACTGATGGCTACAAAATATTCCATAATTTGATATTAGAAGCTTTTATGAAAATAGAAATGTATTTTTTTTTCAATCTGACGTATTATTAAATACGGAGTGGACATTTAAAGGAGACCGTGTCGCCGTTATCGCGGTACAGCCAGGTCAAATTTTCGACATGTTGAAAAATTTGAACTAAACCAGAAAGCACTCCATCAAGTTGGCGCTGATGGCACTCGCTGTTGTTATACTGTAAGTATTATGTGGAAACATACCACTGGGTCGGTTAATTATACTCATAACAGCAGCTGCTACAAAAAAAATTATATAATAAATCGAATCGAGCTGCAAATTTTTTTATGGCTTTAAGGCGATAGAGCCTAAAGGTAAAAAACAAGTCAAGGTTACTATATGTTTTGTTACGCCAGGTTACTTAAAGGTTGGCAGGTACTACGCTATTCATAACATAAAGAGAATGGAGTTCAATACTAGAATTGGCAATGTCTCTTACAGGTTAGTAAGTAGTCGTTCATCCATGGGGTGGATGGGGTCAAAAATGCAACGCATTTGCATATGTCGATGTTAATGGGCGTCGGTAGTCACCAAATGGCTCCAAATGTGTCCGGCTTATTTTTCCGGATCTTATTTTTCCATAAATTTACAGGTTAGCTAGCATACTAAACCATCCAGTTCCCAATTTCCAACTCGCTAGTTCTTATAACCCATATGAAAAATACTACTCTTACCACAGGTAATACGGGCGTGTCGTAATGGTTGAAGTTTCGAGAGTGAAGTAAGTTGTTACTTCCGGATTAGATTTATCAATGCCACATGCCCTGGCGTGATAACATCTAATCGTGGCAATTTAGCATAGTTGCAGTGTAAACTAGCTGAGTTTGTGACTATTATACAAGTATAAAACTTTAAAAGAACCGAATTTCATTGTGCCATATCATAAGCCGGACGTCTACTCCTGGACATAGGCTCCGATAAAGCTGAAACCATGTGGTGTATTAAAGCACTCCATTTTCAAAACCGATTACTTTGCGAGTATCGCGTCCCCTGATATACGGAAGTTCTTTTTTGATATTGAAAAAAATAAGATTCCCAGGCCAATAAGGCCTTATTATTTGATAGAGTTCTGGGAATCTTATTTTTATTAGTTATGGTCTATCGTTGCTTGAGATCCGATAGAACTACATAATTTGTAAATGGATTATTTTGTGATAAGATATTGATTGATAGATAAGATATTGAACAAATAACACAATCAAAAGGTGACGACAATTTCCCGTCATGTTAGCCATACGTCTACTTACCTAATCCGCTAACTTTGATATGAAAGTAGTATTTTAGGGAAACCCAGGGGCGGTTCTAAGCATATCTAATGGTTATGACAACAATGACAGTGACACAGCAATTGTGCAATACAGTTATAGCCACTAGGTAAATTAATGACACTTAAATAAAATTTATATACCATTTCTACAATTATTCAATTTATATTACATTTATATATTTTTGACTAATTATCATCAGGTACATAAATAATACGTCATATGACATTAATTATTATTAATGTATGATAACGATATGTCAATATTTCATAACATTCGCAGGTAGGTATGAGTTATCAAGTATTATATTACAGGTTTGACCCTGGCGCAAATATAATTTTACGTATTAGAATATACGAGGGTGGACTGAAAAGTATTCGGCCTAAACACATACTAAATCACACAAACACAAACTGAGAAAATAAACACATACTAAATCAGTTATACTTTTATTTTTCTACATAACATATAACCACATAACCAATGTCGATGCACGCTTACCATCTTCCATTTCAAGGATTTATAGACCATTGAAAAAAAAACGATTCTTCCTTAGAGTCAAAATATGTGTCTACTGCTGTTTTGACCTCGTCCTTTGTAGAAAATATTTGACCTCCAAGTGCTTTTTTAGGTTAGGGAACAGAAAGAAGTCTGCCAAAATCACAATTGTGGATTTCAGCCATTGATTTTACAGACAAAAGTGAACACGGGCGTCATCTTGATGAAACAGGACTTTTAGAGGGTGGTGAACCAGGTCTTCTCCACTGTTTCTATTGTTGTTTTGTTTTTGTTGGCGTATAGTAACGAGCCCATGCCTCGTTCATAGTAAGAAACCGATTCAAAAAATTATCTGCATCGGCATCAAATAACTCCAAACAGTCACGGAAATAATCAATCGCGTCCTTTTTTGTTCAGTTGAAAGCAGTCGCGGAACCCACCTCGCAGACACCTTGTAGAAACTCAATTCGTTGATAATGATGTTTTTAGCTCGTTCATAAAACATGCCTATAACCTCCGCTATCTCTCAAATTTCTAATCTCCTGTCTTCCATAATTAAATCAAATACTTCATTAATATTTTCGGCAGTATTGTCGAAGGCCTTCCAGCGGGGGGGGGGGGGGGGGCTTCCACGCTTGAATTCTGCTATCCATTTTCGACGGATGAATAAAACAGAGCAGAATCTCCTAAAGTACTGGTCATATCATCATGGATGGCTTTTGGTGATAGCCCCTTTTCATGGAGGTACTTAACGATGGCACGATTTGCTCCATTTGCAGGAACTATGTCCGATTGCTTTGTTAAAAATATTATAAAATCACAAGTAATTACCGCACACGTTTCGAACTTCACACAACTTGTCTGAACTGATCTAAATGAGGTATTTACACTAGTAGTGTACACTACTCTTATACAACTCCTATACAGAATAAACTGTAACAATATCCTCAATGTTGTTGTCATGCAGATGCATTGCCCTCCTGTCCTCCTCGCCTCCAACAGGACATCTACTACTAATGTGTCTATATTTTTGCTAACAATGACAGTGATTTGGATGTATTCACATTCCACCGGCCCAATTTGTAAAAAATGTAAAATCAACGGTAGACAATAAGTAAAAAATAATTTTACATAATTGCATAATTTTAACAATTTCATTTTTTATTTTTTGTGTGTTATTGTATAGTTAGATGATATTATTTTATTTTTGTTTTGTATGTGTTTTAATTGTCGCCTGTTGAGGCGCATTAGGCAGCTGTAATGTCTCTTCTGGCGTGTTCAATTAATAAACAAATAAAAAGAATAAAAAGATGTGAGTAGATTTGACTTTTAGAATTGAATGAATCTGTGTTAGGCCGAGTACTTTTCGATCCACCCTCATAGGTTAAAACACAAGAATCGCTACTAATAAGTAACATATTTAACAGGTAAAAATTTCGTAGGTAAATTTTGTTCAAGTTTTACAGGTGTGACCTTCCCTTCCCAAGTTGCCCCGGATACTCACAAACTGCATGGAACGCGACTCCGAAGAGGCTCAACTCCCCGGTCGTGCCGGCCCAATTCCACTGCCATGCAGCATGGAACTACCTCTTATTGCAATTAAAGACTTAATATCTGATAATGCATCTTAAATGCACAGAAATCATCTACGTGCGTTTCTTATTTAGTATGAAGATGGTCCAAGTATCAACAGTACTTTTTTTGCACGCCATATAGTTGGTCAAATTATTTTTAATGAAATCTATGTATTTTCTCCATTAATAGTGTTACCACACACCTAAACTGGATAGTCTCCTAACAGTTCTAGTGACACTATATCAATATATACCAATAATATAAAGCTGAAGAGCTTCTTTGAACGTGCTTGTCTCTGGAACTTCTGGCCCGAATTGATAATTCTTTTTGTGTTGAATTGTCCATTTATCTAGGAAGGCTATAATACACCATGACGCTACGACTAACAGAACCGGAGTTACGCGTGTGAAACCGCGGGGTGGTGCCAGTATATTATTAGATAATAAACTTAGTTAAGAAACAAAATACATTCCAGCGATGCGTCGATGACGACGAAAATAATCACGACATTCGTGTCGCACCTCTAAACAAGTCATAAGAACAGGTACGATCTCTACATCGGCTATTTAAAGAACATCGTGTGCTGTTTGCACCGCACACTTACATTCTAAATTACCCATCCATTAATCAAACGTAGTAGGTAAGGCAATAAAACGTGTAAACGACGCACACTGATTAATTACCCGGTACTAGATAACGTAATGAGAAATTATTAGGTTTCTTCCAAAAACTTCCAATGACTACGTTTTACTCAGTTTTTCATCAGAAAATTAGTCTTCTAGGGACATATGATTAATTTTCAAATTCATCGTTGCACCGATATTTTTTGCATTGGATGGGATGAGGTGTTTAATTTAAATTGGAATGTACTTTTCTGTGAGTGTTATACTTACTTACTTCGTAACAGGAGTTTTATAGACTGTTTTAACTCTCAGCAAAAAAAGGCGCTTAAGCAGGTTAAGCCGATTTCCAAAACATTGTTTATTGAACAAAGTATCTCAGTTTGCGTAACAAAAATAAAAAATTGTATTGTTAGAGCGCTGGATAGACAGGAGTAAAAGTAAATTAAAATGACGATTTATATCTATGTATAATTGTGCAACTTACTCATTGGGTGCGGCAGTATATCTATCCCCTTGGCCATAACGAGATGAACCGTTGGGCAGGCAGGCTTCGTCCATGGATCCATTAGCCATGTTCTCGTGAAATCTCATGACATAACTAACAGCAAAATTACATAAATACTCTTAGTTTTGTGCCGGCAAATCAAGTCAACAATTCTCCAAAAGTTTTATCACTACACAGTTATTCTCCTGATCAAATTATTCTGACTGACATTTTAAATACGTTCCATATTTAAGCAACGACCTTGATAGTGACGCTATCACTTTCAATTCAAGTCAAATTCCCCTTAGACAGTTCAATTAACACAAAATTAACTACCACTGATGTAGACAAGTCCTAGTTATATGAGTCTATGCAATTTAATATTTTTTTCTTATATTAAATCCTGAATGTAGCCTACTGAACTGTGTTAAACTACAAGACACACTGACAATTTACATTGTCAAATCATGTCTAGTACCAATGTTGAAATATTTCAGATAATAGTAACTGTAGAGCAAACAATTTTGTTAATATAAAATCAACACGTCCAAAAAAAGTCTAACAGCAAAGTGCGAAACAAAGGAATTCAAATTTTGTATGGTCAGTTACTTCGGCTGCACAAGTAGGTGTAATGAGTGATGACTCAAAATTCAAACAAGTTTTGAATATATCTTCCTAGTGTAATCTAATGTCGATATAAAATCTCCAATACAAAAATTTTATTCCGTTAAATTAGACTTTGTTTTATTTATTTGTGTTTGTACACATAAACACTGCGTTCTGCAAGTTTATATTTAAAATTCGCCAAAGATATCGATTTTTAAACACTACAAACACATCCACAAACATTCACTGGCATTCAAATAAAAAGTATAAAATTCTAATTTCAAATTAACGTTTGAAAAGAATGCAAGATCACGATAAAGGATAGTGATTATCACGACAGAAAAACCAACGCAGTGGTTTGTTTGGCACAACAGCGTATACTAACTACTGACGCAATCCACGTCGTCGCTCGCCGACTCATTGACTGTATCCCCACAACTCCACCACTGCCCCGCCACTGTCTAACAGCTGATTCACTTCCTAACAACAACAACGCACCAGTGCCACGGTGGTGTTATGTATTCATTGCCGTGCCACGTTAAACGTCCTCAGGGACATGTGCTAATAAAATTTGCTTTACCTTGCTCTACCTTAGTGGAGTTGTCTGGTGCCTCTATGGTAAAAAAAAATTGTGCGTTTGAATGACCTAAATTGACGCACGCCATGAAGGCATGCTACCAAACGCAATCTAGCTGTACCTACATAAACTTCACATACATTAATTTATTATTGTACAAAATTAAAATTACTATTTTTCTATTGAAAATTAGAATTAAAAATCGTGATATATATTTTTATATAGTAACGAGAAATCGGAGCATACTGACTGACGACTACCGACGCCGAAGTCAAAACACTTGCATTCGAAATTCGAAACAATGCACACAAAATTGCACAACTGTCAAAATTACAGAAGTGGTAGACACTTTATGAAACTTTGGCTACATTCCAGTACGTAGGCTAAAACTGCACATACCATATGTTGTAGATTTTTCGATTGTAAACTTCGGTATGTTACATCTAGAGAGAAGTTATACATTAGTATGAGTGATATATGTGTTACTTGCACACTTTACGTTTCATCTTGTTACTTTCTTTGTTAGTTTAACACGAACATCCTTGTTTTGAGTCCATTGAAATTGGTAACGTCAAGGTTAAGAACCTCATCTACCGAAATATTCCGTTTATTTTTGGATTAAGATCACTATACTTTTTTATATACACTTTTAAACTAAATATGACTGTTGATGCACTACGCGCTGATCCATGTTAAAAAAGCAACAAAAATTGTTGTTAAATTGAGAAAGATGTAAGAGTATTTTCTGTATTTATGTGTTAAGAGAGTTATGGAACGCGCAATCTCGCTAGGGAATCGTTGTCGCGTAATTGGAAAACAGACAAAACAGAAATTCGCCAAAAACAACAACAGGCGTTAAGGGCAAAAGAAAAACATAGTCAAACTGGAGGTAGAGGGATGCAGGAGAGGAGGGCAACGCATCATCATAACAATTATGTGGATGTTAATTTCCTGAAGTTGCTCCGACTGCTTGTTTGTTCCTATATTACAATAAATAATAAACGAAGACGACGTATGGACGAAGACAGTGACATAATGGAAGACACGCGTGGTTATCTTTTTGTGAGCAGATCATCGGCACGTTGGACTGATGACATTGTTGCCATTACAGAAAAATTGGATGCGCAGGACCTGCGAGAATGGTGTGAAATAGAGGTTTTATTGTATATGTCGTTAAATTTGCAATGTGGCCCGTGATATTCGCGTGCATGCCCGAGGCTGATCGCCAGTATAATATTAAAATAGTATTTATCTATAAGTCAGTCAAGAGACAACATGTTACGCAACTTGGTATAATATTATCAATACAAAATAAATATGCTATAAATAGACTTTTTGTTTTCATATCTTCGTGACCATTTACTTTGAAGGTGAACACTCAGAAAAAAGACATGCAAAGGTTTTTATGGCGCTTATCTTATATTATGTATATAAGTCCTTACGGTACTTACCACTAGGTCAACGTGGTGTGACAAGTCAATTATTATTGTTCACTATATTTGACACCCTATAAAGAACACGATGAAATATAAACTTAGCTTTATTTCTTTTCTTGTTCGGAGGGACCTAGTACTGGTTGGGGGCGCTATTGCTCCTAGCGATATAACATAACGCTTTACAGGACGTACAGTGATACAAATACACAAACAGTTACATTTACATACAATATACAATTTTGAAATAAAATTTCTTTACGCACGCTTGACTTGGAGTGTAAGCTGGTGAATGTATGTGGAAAGCGTTACGTGTGATCGGGCCAGGCAAACAGAGGGATATAAATGAAGGTAGAGAGATAATTTCGTATATTAGGTACCGTAGGGACAAGAGAGTAGGCCACCCACATTTCTCACAAATAGGAGAGATGCATCACGACAATGGTTTAAGAATTGCTAGTTTAGACTATTATTATCATGGCTGGATGAAGCAACCCCCTTCTGTAACGAGAAGGTATAATACATAGTCTGCGTCAGTTGGGCTCATTAAATCCAAAGTAATTATGAATCTTAAGGCACTTTATAAATATTGAGAGTTTAGTCCCCTCGTGTTATTTAGTAATACACGTACGAGTTAGGTTATCGGTAGCTGTCAGTATAACACGCCACGATCATTGAACTTATCTTAATACATTACACAATTAAGATAAATTTGCAAAAGATACACAGACCGTTTTTCATTTCGAAATCTGACACTACATAATATAAATATATGATGTAGTGTCAGATTTGATGAGACATGGTGACTAAATAATGGTGTTATTAAATGTATCCATGCTAAAAGTCCTAATATATTACCCATTTTCCAGAACCAAGTATTATAGAAACAGTAGAATCCTTATTAAGAAGAATAAACATCAAAATACTATACTGATATGCAAAAGTAGAGATAAGATAGCGATTTTTAATACATATCAGTATCTTATGAAGTAATCGAACGTTTGTTCCTAAGCTATTATTTGTACCGTGAAGAAGTTTCAAATTTGCAATCTAGAAAACACTTTCTGCTTAATCGTCAAGTCTCGTTGCGTTTGGTCTACCTTTCACAATACCGCACTTAAGTCTGCGTCTTTAGAGTATATAAATTAGGCTAGTCATCCTGTACATAACGAAATAAAAGGATAATAGCGGCTAGTTTACTCTTGCCAGGGAGCAGGCTACATTACCCACTATCTATTTGGCGGATGCCCAACAAGAGAGGGAAATTAGCAAGCGTAATCTGAGCCAAAAAATAAAAGGCAAAGTGGAACCAATGTCAGCACGTACCAAAGCGATGGAACAAAAGGTTTAGCTACGCTATGAACGACATTGAACGTATAGGTTTTCAAATAGTGGGAAAATCTAAATATTTATAAATAGAATTCGGAGGTTTTAAAGTAATAAGAATATGTTATGCGGTAATCTTTTTTCTTGTTTGTACATATATTGGACTACATTATTAATCAACATACGTCAAGGCTGCAAATTTTTGCTAGACGGAAGAATATAACGAAAACATTTCGAAAACTACACCACAGCGCACTGTGCCTAAAAATACTTAACACTCTAATTGTTAACCCTTAGAGTATGATACAGGCATAGCATACAACTATCCGCCACGCTGTTCGTCCGATACGAATCACTAATGTCGATTTCGTTTCTCACACATGAACTAATATAGAACTACAGTCGATTTTTACAGTTGTCTATTTCTATATCCGTTGTATAGGAATAGAAATTCAGAGGAAGAAGAATTGAGTTGTAAAAATTGTCCGAAGTGAAAGAAAACCTAAATAAACTCATAGAAATGAAATGTTATTTATATGAGTATGTCTATATTCATAGCGATTTTACATAATAATATTGTTTACTTGAGTGTTTTCCTTTCCTTCCTTTGTGAAAAATATTTACTAGATAAATTTTTAAACATTACGCGTAGGTAGAACGTAAATACTAGTAGAACCTTCCGTGCGCAAATCATATTAGTAGATCATTCGTTATTAATTTAAAAAGATATCCTGTCGTTTCTTTAGGATTAGATATTTAACTTATAATACAGACTATTATGTATAAGAGTGGAAGCGCCCTCCGGTCTCATCCGCGTAGACCGCATACGTAGCTTCTGTTTGTTATAGCGTGCCGGTATATAGCTTATAACATTCCTCGGTAAATAAGCCATTACAACCAAAACAATTTTGCAAATCGGACCAGCCGTGTCAGAGATAAGCGCCTTCATCAACATAATATTTCATATTATTAAGTGTGATTAGATATAACTTCTACGTTTACTCCACATGTTAGGAATTTTACTGACATCATTAGGTTACGCGTACAAAATGTTAATTTATTTTTCCATCATTTACATCATACGACGTATATAAAATCCTTGACATAATTCACTCGTTTTATACATCAACGAACCTGTGTTCAAGCTCCCTCTTGTCTAACCAAGTGCTGTGGGTCGCCGCAAGGGATTCGGCAAAGCTATCCATCTCCAATTCAGCTTTATCACTCCTGAGGGGTTTGTCGACACCAACTACAGACTTATCTGGCATTTCCACAGTTTCATTGCCCGCTACAAACGTCACCACCGGTTTGCGTTTCGACGATGAGTTGGCGCGCTCCCGCAAAACTTGTGGTGTGACAGACGGCGACAGTGGATAGGCATTTTCGAATGCGTCTGACATTTTAACAGTACAATAACGATTGAATAACTACTGAACAGTTCGTCGCAGAATGTTACTCATTATGTGGCATCGTTTGATAACATTTGACCTGTCAATCTATGGTCTGATGTAAATGTTTCACATACTTATTATTATTTACGACTAATCATCTTAAATATGTTGTTTACTCGAAAAATTTCTAATAGTCGGTATACTTATACATACGTCATCTATGTGGAAAATAACATCGAATTTGTATAATAAATCGGTTTGTCGTGTAGCACTGACGAATCGATTCGCGAAACAAATCACAAGGTCAATGCAACAGTCTCTCATTCTAAACTCCGAAGTATGAAGTTGATGTGTTAGCAGTTTTGACTTTTTTTTTGAATGCAGAACATTGTCAGGCCACGACAATAGATGCTAGACTCAAATTCAAAACTGCTGTCCATGTTTACAGGTCCAAGTAGGTACAGATAATAGTAACCCAATAAAGTGTTTTAATAATAATAATAAACGTTTATTTCAGACAATAGTCCATATTTGGAATAATAGTTTGGAACACTGTTTTTCTTTTGTTTCTATATCGAAACAAAAATAAAATATAACACTTTGAACTGGTTTTCAAAAATACCTGTATATAAGAGCTAATAACTGTTACACTTTGCCTCTTTGCAGTCTTTTTCCCATTAGACAAAGAAACTGCAATAGTGTTGGAAGGCTCAAACTTGTCCTATTAATCATGTGGCTTGAGATTTTAATGGCTGTATTAAGAAATTAAGTTGCTATTTCAACCAGTTGGCTATAATTTTGGTAAGTTAAACATTTTATCTAATTCTGTGAATTGTTTGCATCATATGTGTTATCATCTCTTCCATCTTCGTCTTAATCAGTAAAGCCTATTTTTTGTATGTAATCTAATACTCATGGCAAGTGAGTCTTGACTCCCATAGATAATGTATATAAACAGAAGTTCTAGCTATGCAGTGCCCACCCGTAAGGGATCCTTCTGAGTCCTCAAAACAGGAGATGCCACA
This sequence comes from Eumaeus atala, assembly GCA_017140195.1. Taxonomy (NCBI): domain Eukaryota; kingdom Metazoa; phylum Arthropoda; class Insecta; order Lepidoptera; family Lycaenidae; genus Eumaeus; species Eumaeus atala. The sequence continues at coordinate 502,256 of JAFELO010000421.1, read as the reverse complement.
GCTTAATTGTCCTGTCAGGATACAACAGTATACACGAGAGAGCCACTTCTTCAGTCAGTTTGTTTTGTATGGATGAGACGAAACTACAGAATTGGTTTAGATAACATTAACTAAAATTAAACATGACCTATTTATAAAAATACCAAAGATTTGTCTGGGATAGATTTTAATCTGAGCCCAGCCATCAAATTAAGTTACTTTATCATAAAATTAAGCCTTGTTATTATCCTAATGAATAAATATGCAATTTATAAATAATGTTTAGTAGCCTATTCTGTGAAAAACACATCAAAATTTACTATCTGTCACTAGTCCTCTCTATCTAATTAAATTTCAATCTAATTTAGAGCAAGCCTAGAAGGTACAAGAATCTGTATCTGTACAAAACAATACTCCAAATCTTAAAAAAAAAAATTATCTCCTTCAGGGGTATACAAATATGAGGAAGTGATTAACATAAATTAATGCTGTAGAAAACTACACTAGTACTGGTATATATTTTATTAAAGTTCTGTGAATTCATTCTTACTATGCCTCATTGATATAGTGGCAAGCATGTTGTGGGTGACAGTATGATCAGACAAATTTGCTGAAGAAAAGAACAATAAAACACTCACCTGTGATCTGCTCTCCTGTAATATTTTTTCAGGAACATGTTTTCTTGTCCTGTTGATAAATCTTTTTCAGTGGTTTCCATAGTGTTTACTTCAGAGCTTACTTTAGAATGTATATTGTTATTTCTAATTTGTTTTCGATAATTTTTACAATAATGTGCTAATATTAACTGTCTGAGCATACATAAACAGTAGTAAACTTATGAGTAGAATACCTGAAAATTGGTTATGAGAAATTGGTATACAACTTATTTTCTTTTTGATTATAATAAAAAAAATGTAATGTATAGAATATTAATGGGCTTTTGTGCTTTTTGCACATGATTTGTTTTATTTTTGAAGAGGATTAATATTTAGCATCTGGTATAATTATATACAGTATATTGCCGGCAACATAACATTAGTGATTTATAATTTATATTGATCGTATTCAAGGAACTGTGCATTGATTTGTTTTCTAATATATAATTTTGTTTCTTAAAATACACCTATGACTAATATTGATCTGTAGTAAATAAACACAAAAATAAACGGTTTCTTTTACAATAAACACCACATAATTAATCGTAATTGGATAAAAAATATTTTGTAGCAATATATACTTACAAATTAGAATTTACCAATACAATTTATCGTAAATTCAAACTGAATGTTTTTATATTTTGAACAACTGTCAACACCAAAGTAGTCATGCGATTAGGGAATAGGGATGCAAAATTTTCAAGAAGCGATAAAAATATCTATATTTTATTAATATTCTAGAAGTAACAAAATTATACGCTTAATTTTTTATCAGTGGCACTTTCGGTTTAAGTTTCAGTCAGTTTCTAACAGTAAACCTAGTTTAGGTTGCAATTTCAGTTTCTCCGTTCGTCAGCCGAAACTCCGTTTTCGTAAACTGTCGTGCGTCGTTGGGGTTGATATATTTAGTGTTAGCAAATCAATCGCTGTTGACTGTTATGCCCGGTTTTACTTAACAAATAAATGTTTTAGTCGAGATTTTGATCAGTTTTGTCAAACCTAGAATAGTGGGATGTTGCATTACATATGAATTGGGCCGGCATGACTGGGAAGGTCCCTCTCACTGTATCATGTGAGCGATACGAAGTTCATGGGGATTGTGAGTTTGCGGTGGCAGTATTATAGTAAGAGTGCTTTTCCAAGCAACTATTCACAGATTAGGTTTGTATAACTGTGGCTCAGCAGTCGGTACAATCACTTGATTATATTTGTAAGATTGTATCCTTTACTTATGATACAAATTCTTAATTATTCTCAATACTTCAGCAGAAAATCATCTCGCAAGCCAATAAAATCACAATATTAATAAAAACCCCGGCCAAGTGCGATTCGGACTCGCGCACAGAATGATGTAATGCGACGAACACTTCGCCCACGCGTATCAAGTTAGAATTTATTCAGATACTGAGTCTCATACATGTGAATTTTTCTATCAATATTATACCCATCATCCGCAGAATTAATAAGTCGATTCATTGGCCTCTTTTCCGCGCCCCCTCCAATAGGTCTCTGGGTAGTCATAAACTCCCTGAGACGAGACCCTGAAGTTGTCACTTTACGACGGATTCATGTGAGCGAGAGATCGCCGGTGGTGCCAGCCGAATTCCGCAGCAATGACACCTCTCACTAACTATATATTTTACTTACCTA
>JAFELO010000421.1:472299-499913 GCA_017140195.1 Eumaeus atala | reverse complement strand
GTAGCTAATGAAATAGTCCTAATAACTTAATGAGTTAAAATGTTGTTAACTAACAGAATTTTAAAGTTTGAACACGTGAGTTTCGGTTTCGGCTGAATCTGAGACCCTGGTTGAAAATTCGGTTTCAGTTTCGGCTGATAAACCAGTTTCAGTCGGACTGTATCTTTTATGGATTCTTGGGCCCATAGACAGGATATAGATAGAGAAGGGAAGCCATCTTGAATAGCTATATTATATCGTTTTATTTTAAACTAAACTTATTTTAAAAATATTTTCACACTTTTTAATAAAAATAACTATAATTGCTGAATATACCAGTCACATATTTTTTGAACTATTGTCTTATACCATTGACGGTGTGACGTGAATAAAATATTTCTGGCAGCCCTGTACACCATACTTCATAGATCAAAGAGAATGTAATTGTCAGAGATGAATTAAACTTTTCTATCATTACAATGTAAATATTCTTAAATTTTCTGAATTAATTGAAAACTATAGTTTTTAGTAAATGATAATTAGTAATTTATCATATCTAATGGCTTACACCGAAAAGGTTTTGCTTAGTGGCACCGCACTTTCGTTTTTATTCTATGAGTGCTTAAATTCTGCTAGTAGCCAGGTACCAGTACTTATTCATAATTATTTTTACATATTTTGTTTTTATTACGTGATGTAATAATTTCTTCTATTTCAGGAGGGCTTCTTGATTGGCGATATAAGTTCCCAAATTACTAATCACATATCAGATTCTCAAAATGATAACCCTCGACTCGATACTCAAATATTAATAAGGAGTGTTTTGCCTTTACCATCTCCCACATTATTCTATCTCCCAACGGGTAGATTAAGGGAAGATGTATTAGCAGAGCTCCTTTCCCATGTTGCATCAGAGGTTGTAGGTTGGTACAAGTACCGTAAAAATAGCAGTATCAAGCCAACATTTCGAGACAAATGTATTGCCAAAGGGCTACAAAAATATTTTGAAAAATATCATGGCAAGAAAACTTTTGTCTCATGTAATCTATCAAGCAGAGAATCATCAGCTTCCTCAACACATACAATAATCTATAAGTTTGGAAAAATAAATTGTTTGGATCTATATGAAAACATAGAAGATATCACAGGTAACTTAGGTGAAAAGGTAACTGGATACAAAAAGGCTCAAATGCCATCAGCACATTGTATTTTCAATAAAATTGTTGAAGAGAGCAATGTACATAATAACAATACCAATGATGCAATAATGCTAATACAGAAGGCTGTTGATGGGAGATTAATCAAGGAAGCCAAAATTGCTGCAAAAAGTGAATGTAAGATAAGAGAGCTTGAGATAGAAATTAAGCAGATGACTCAAATGTTACTTGAAAAACAAAGTGTTGATTTACATCTTGCACAAGAGAATATGATCAAAGAAAAGGCAGTAGATAGACAAGCTGAAATGGCTCAAGCCTGTATTGAAGCATTAAAAACTCCTACAACTGTAGATATACTTAGTGCACCTAATATTGTTCTAGATGGCAATATAATTTCAAATAATGTGGGTGTCAGTCCCAGTAAACCTAGTGATCCCAGAGATAGGTCACCAAGCCCAAATTTAATGCCCTCAACATCAACTAGTAAGACCAAACTAAATTATGCATCAATTGTTAAAAAAAATTCAGAACCACCCTCCACAAGTGTAAGTATATATTTTTGTATATATATATATTAGTCTTAACATTAGAAAATATCTACACTGAAATCTTATTTACAAGGGTTGAATTGAATAGAACCTATTCAATTCTGTGTTTATTCACTAATAATTTTGATACATTTTTGGGTGTAGATTTATTTGTCCTTTTTTGATATAATTTATTTCTTAACATTTCTGTTGGGGGATGGTTGTCATGATGGTAAGCGGGGAGATTCCACCCATCCCCCACCATCTGAAATCAAAATTCATGGCATATTGTCATATCATGTCATATTTTAATTCAAACCCTTATACTACTTTAAGTATGTATAATATTAAGACATTTGCTTTTTTATAGTATAAGATGGTAAACAAGCAGAACATTATGACATAGTTGACACCTATAAACATCCTCCTCTTCATAGGCTAGTGGAGACCCACACTGAAGCCACACAAAATGCAACAGCATACATAGGTATCAGGTGGGCGTGCAGTACCCTCCTAGTAGTACCTACAGCTGCAATGCCACATGGCAATACTTCTTTCCAAAATGTTGACATACAATTTAAATATAGAGATCATAGTCTGCTATGTCTCTGCTATTCTCTAATTTTAGTCTATCTTCTTTCAGAGTAACGCAAGTGAAGATTTAATTATTTTTGATGTAGAAGATAAACAATACCAGAAGCCAATTATAATCAATGACAATGTAAGTTTAGGAGGTAGTTCACCAGAGTATTAAAGTGCCTTAATTAAATAACTGTTTGAGTTACCAGGTAGCATTAGTTTATGATTAATTCCTAGCTGTTATTTTACTTAAGTGTTATGACTATGTTAAATTTCTAATATTAGGATCTCAAACTTATTAAATTTTGACTGAAAGTAATACTATGTTGACATTACTGAGCCAACTCTAGGGAGGTTTTTGTTTTGCTTTGTTGTAGTCAATGTTATATTTATGAACATAGGACTAAACAAAAGATTTTTTATTATCATCAGCCGGGCGACTTCCACTGTTGGACATAGGCCCTTAGAGCACCATAGTTCTGTCATGATCCAGCTTTATTGTTTTTTTTATAGATGAAGTATATTTAAACTGTAGGAATTGGCAATCAGCAGCCTCTTACTTTCCCAGCTGGATACAGGTTTAAACAATTTTACAATATATTAGTAATAATCTTGGACCCTGCCCTTGACCAATTACAAAAATAAAAGCGACAAGCTAAAGGTAAGTTAAAACTCTCAAATTTATTCTTACTTGGAGTATACCAAGTTTTGTTTTATAATATAAAAAAATTCAACATACCAAAACATAATGCCCAGCAAGACTAACAAAACATTACAGCGGATTCTTTTTATGCATCTGAAATAATATACCTATTAATGTTAATGGGGTGTCATCTGAATGTTCCTGAAATTTTACTTAAACAAACTTATTTGGAAGCTATTAAAAAGATGTCTGCCTTAGAAACAATATGTGACTGACATTACAATAACACCTCTAGTTGCGATTAGCAGATTATTCTTCATTTGTTTCTAAATTTCTATAAAATAATTTACAGAATTACATATATTGTCAATGAAATACTAACGTAATCTATATTGTTGTTACCTACAACTATAAACAGCTTAAATCACTTAAAAAGTATTGCATCTTTACCCCATTATGTAATTATTTAATATACTCAAAATTGTTATCTGAATACATCAAAAGTAAGATCAAGGTTTTTGAGAGTTCAGTATATCTTTGTGCTTACTAAATGGTCAAAGGAATATTATGTAATTTAGCCATTCAAATAATTTTTATAATAATTATACCCACAACATACTGTTATTTTATTCAATTAAGTAGACATGAGGCTGAGACGACACAGTTGAGTGTCTGTGGAGCCGGACAGAAAACGGATACAGTAGTCAACAATGTAATATAACCGTTTTTTCGGGACGTTTATTATATATAAAAAATATTGCACTTACCAATACTGGCTACTGACCCTGTTTAGTAGATCCCAGAAACCTCCACTTTAATTTTTTTCTTCAAGAATATATGTATTTTTATACGGATTGGTTTGGTCTCTAAATTGTTACACCAAAAATGTTGGAATCAAAGTTACTAGTTTGTTTAATATATGTAATAAAACTTAACAATTAGAATTTAAAAAAATAAATCAATGTAATTAATTATATTACATTGCATAGTAGTATTTGTACCTATGTGGTATCTCTAGCATCTACATAATTATTTGATTACTTGAGTGTGCATTTACCCAACCATGTTTGGGAGGTTTATGATTTTAGAGTGTAAATTTCTTTTGGCATGCACTCCTAAAATGTCTTTATTTTTTTGATGACTAGGTCAGTTGGTAGCGTGGCGGTTAGTCAGTGTAATGTCAATGGTCACGTGTTCGAATCCCTCCATAGTCATGAATGTGCGTCTTATATGTATTTATACAATAAAAATCTAAAATAAAAAATATATATATATTTCCATTGACTATTACATTTAACACGTCTTAGCACATGACTAGGCTGAATGTGGTGTGATAAGTCCACAGATATTATTACTTACGCGGTAATAGTTATATATTAGAATAGTTCCTTTTTATGATTCATCATTTCTATTTTTTAAAATGGAATTAAAGGTAATTGGTACATAAAGCAGATTGATTAGCTTGTTGCAATTAAATCACAGCAAAACAATAGAAATGTTAGGTTTGGTACTGAATATTTTATATTTAACTGGCTGACCCATTAAAACATTGTTTTGCCATATAGATTATTGCCAGGTAATTTCTAGTGAACAACCCTAATCACTTAGGGGTATGAAAAATTGATAGGAGCCGATTCTCAGACTTAATGAATGTGTATAAAATTTGATATAAATCGGTAAAGCTGTTTCAGAGGAGTAAAGTAAATAACATTGTGACACGAGAATTTTATATATTAGATTTTTTGAAATAATAATCATAAACTTACAAAAGATAAATAAACCTCATCTAGTTTCGTTTATTAATCAACTTGAATATGAAGTTTTATTATATACTTCCTAGTATTTTATATAACCATCATTATGAGACTACTTTTAGAAGCCATGCAAAAAGAAAGTCATTCGCATTTCCTACCCAAAGAGAGCAAATTTTGTACTATATCTATAATGTCACATTTCTGTAACTTTTTATTAATAGAACTTTCTTGTTGGTCATGTGTACTTTTCTTATAAATATCGTTATCATCTCTCTTTTAATTAACTTTAATTTAAAGATTATGTAGTGTGCAAAGCATTATTTTGTATAGTGAAACAATGTGTATTTTTGTATTAATATTGACATCTTCGCCGAAAAATAAAATATTAACAAACAAATTTTGAATTGTTCATTGTCGCGTCAGTGACATTCACGTCTTACGTTGTAAGGGCATTGTTTAATTGAAACACGTTGGAATTAAATGCTTTATTATTTTCTTAAAATTTTAATATAACTAACTTTAGGCTTAGACACTGAAAAAAAAAACTCAAACTCTTTCAGACACTGCGGAAATCGCGCGGTTGGTCCGCCGCATCCTTGATCCGCGCGGTGTTGTATGATCGGCTAGGTGGTAATAAGGTCCGCACGAATCAACCGCGCGGTTACAATCTATGAACAAATGCCTGAACTAAGACTTACTGTAAAAATTTGAATGCATATTTTACATTTTTTTATAGATTTTCGTGGCAACATTTGTCACAGTACAGCAACAATATGTGTAAATAGATTAAAATGTAGGAGTGATGATTGCCCTAGGCACGTGAGATGTAACCCAGACAGGATGTGTGGACACGTTAACTACACCAAACGCGACAGTATAATTACTTCACGTCACGTGTCCCTAGTCGGCCCGGACATACTTCATTGCCTCTAGCCCAACTGAATGTAAAAAAATTCACGAATTAGTTGTAATCTCAGAACGACATTAACTATTCATGTACCTAGTTATTGATTACGCACTAACTGTTGACGACTTCGTCGACGTCAGGCGAGGACAAAGAAAACCTTGTGGAAATGTTAGTGTTTTTATACCCTATGTGTTGTTACATAAGCTATAACATTGCTAAGCTTCATGAAAATCCGGTCAGTAGTGATGGCATGATTGACGGCATTTGGACGGATGCATAACTCAATCATCCCTCCGTCCAAACTTTCGGAATACACTTTAGTAACATTAAAGTTCCCTCAAATTCATGAATTTTCACTTAAGAGCAGGTACATAGGACTCAAGTAATTAAATTTTGGTATAGTTTGAGGGAACGAAGTTTGTAATCTATACCTACTTTCTAAAGCAAACCTACTTCACTCCCCATGCGCAACTTAAAACGACAGTTGACCAAGTGCAGTACCAGTGCAAGTAGTATGTCCTAATTGTTTTTATAAGTAAGCGAAATCCTACACTATACGTAAATTGTTTATTAAAAAATAAAATAATACAATACAAACAAATTAAATCCTAAAAATTAACGTCTTATAATAGCTTACTTCTACACATTATATGTTAAACATATATCATAATAATATAATTATTATAATTCAGAAATAATCGGTATATTGAATTTGACTAGGACATAGTTAAATGTGACGCCCTCAAGGTGCCAGTCGACAGATCCGGCGCACCTCAACTTGGCGATTGCTGGCTCCTGCTGTGGGCCAGTAGTTGGCTCTTTCCTATTATTTCGATAACCACAGCGGACCCAATCCAGGTCTATTGGTAGCACATAAAAGAATTTAACAAAAAAACTCATACATAATCAATCAAAAAAACTCAGACATAATCAGTTCGATGCATGCTTTAGAACTTTTCGTCCGTTTACAATAACGCTGACTGCCTTCGGTCTTGGCCCATATTTTTTAAATTATTTTATATGTATCCCGCTTCCAGTCATATAGAGATGAGTGGTAAAATCTAATAACATCACAGTAGATCAGTGGCAACGGCGGGGTTCTCTCCGGCGAGCTCGTGCACGGAGTGGGCCAGTCGGCGGGCCTGCTGCACCGCCGTCGCTGCTGGCAGCAGCCCCAGATGGATGCAGATCAGCTCCTTCATACTCACACCACTGTCGTGGGGAAACGCAAGCTCTTGTAGTTGTCTGGAAATACGCATATAGCTTACCAAAGTATAGTTACAAAATGGTTTGAGAAAATAATTTACCTGTAATGATGGGACTACAGTCTACACCTGGTATAAGTTTAAGAGTACCCGGTATAGTTTTGTTTTATTAAGTAAGTTTCTTCTTTAAATACGCCAGCTAGCAAGCACAAAGCACATTTTAATTATATGACCATATTTTGATCTTGAATTCTACTTTTAACAATTTATCATTACTGTTTGACCCGAAAGAATGTTGTAACAGTTCTTTCAAAAGGGAATGCATCGAATTAGTGTAACAAAAGTTTTAATAATAACTAAGACTTAAAAAGATTGAACACTGACCCACGCAGCAAGTACTTGCCACATCCACGGACGGCTATCGTGGTGTAAATTCAAACTCTTTTTCTTTGGGAAAGAAATTGTATAGCCATACCAAAAAGATGCAGTGTAAAGTGAGCCTTATCCTTCAGTGGTGACCGCCAGAAAATAATTTTAACGAGTTTCAACATGGCACATTAAGTACACGCCTATTCTTAATGAGCCACGCCCATTTCGAGCGCATAAGGATTAATACTCCGTGATAGCCGTTTTCGGAAAAAAAATGACAAAACAATGCACGATCTCGTATTGGTAGTAATTTCACAAACTGCTAAATATCCTACAAAGATGTACATGAGAATGAGAGAGCCGCGTTTACTCACGCCGGACAACAAGCGCAATCATGAGACAATGTCAGAACAGTGTTTTAACGTTTACTGAGGAACTTCCTGCATCGTTTAGTGACCGTCGATAAAACCTCTGATGTGTAGACACCAAGATGCAGTAGGTACCTGTTCCGGAGGAGACCAAATACTATTCGGAACTCCTTCGTGATAACGTGATACCAACAGTAATTGAAGGTAAACCTGTAATTTTCAACATTACCTGCCCTGTGTTAATTGACGTGCATGATTGCAATCGTTAGGAGGGAAGGAGACAGGTCTGCGGACAGACTAATAATTACACTTTGCTAGAGAACATGTGCTCTGTAGTGCACGTCAACATCAGATCATCAGAGAAACATGAAGGAGGTATGGTACGACACTGTACGGCGTAGTGTGCCGCTTCCGCACATCAGCACGGCCTTCACAAGTGAAGTCACCTGCGCCAAACGCACATACGTACCTGTAGAATACGCCGCGTATGTCGCCGGGCGGTGGCAGCGCGCGCACGGCGGCGGCCGCAGGCGGTGCTGCGGGCGCAGTACTCGCGCCGCGTCGTTCCCACCAGCGCAGCGCACACACGTGCAGCGCCCCACGCCGCCACGCTGCAGCGCCCGCACCAGAACTTAGCGCCGCCAGCGAGCGCCGCACCACGCCCAACACCTGCTTACCAACATACACTATAGTCACTGATCTCTATATAACTCGACATCTATTAGGACCTGTGGTTCGCCGCTTCCACCACACATCAGACACAATCTGGTGTGGCCAAGTTATTAACGGATCAACTCAATGCCTAAATGCTCCAAAGCTTTGGACGTATATTCAATTTAGTTGTTCCCTCAGTATATATCAACTGGGACACAAACTACTTTCAGTCTTATTTCCAAATTCTTCCATATGCTTCCATGCACTGGTCTCTATGAAACTGTGCATGAAAAAGGTCAGAAAATGTGTTGGTACTTACGGTGTTAGGTGTGAGCATGTCCACACAGTCGGCCATGTCGGGCGCCAGGAACCGGCCCGTGGTCCGGTCCACGTACACGAAGTGTATGAGTCCGGGGAACTCCTCCACGTATTTGTGAAGTGCGATGGAACTGCCAACCTCGGCCTCACCAGTACTTGTGTTAAGTCTAATTATGAAATAGCTCGATCAAGTGTGTCTAAAAATTGGGAATATTTTCATGTTGTAAAAAATTTGATGGCAGATATTTTAGAGTCGAACATTCTTAAGTCCAATAGTCCAAAATGTTGACTATTTGCCACCAAACTATTGGCTCTCATCCTACTTCAAACTAATATTATAAATGGAAAAGTTTTACGTATGTATATTTATATTCTTTCACGCAAAAAACATTAGAGAATTTAACGCGTTTGTCAAATACATAACTTAGTACATTTTGCACTACTCACATATTATTTCTTGTGAAAGTGTAAAAGAGCGATCAAAGAATAATTTCGCCTCCACTTTTGCAACGCTAATTATAATTTAAATTCTTGTACCTACGTACACTTCTACCCTATTTATATACCAGTTTACTTGATTCTTTGTAGAAACATAAGAAAGGATATGATTCCAAACAGAAGTAGCGCCTGGCTTTGATCTTGAGAAATTCTATATGAGGCGACAGCAGGGCCCTCATTTCTTTCAGAGGCTGTTCCAACTTCAGGCTGGGTATGTCAGGCTTGAGCTGCGCAACCGCGGCGTCCAGCGCAGTGTGGAGGCCTGCGGCGGCCGCGTCGGGGGATAGGGCACCGCCGGCCAGAGACTTGCGCATCTCCAGCAGCCGGCTAGATAAGCGGCCGCACAGGCTCGCATTAGATTTGATCTTGCGAAGCGCATCCGTAGTCTACGGTAACAAAAAAATATATATTTCGTTTTAGGAGGAAATACAATTTCAAAACAAGACAATAATTTTAATAGGAAAACAATATAAACTACAAAGAACTCTAAAGTGCCACATTAATTCTTTATAATATATACTTCTAACTTGAATTTGTGGAGTCGATTTTGTATTGTAACTTAACTAGTAATAGTTAAGTTAATATGTTGACCGGGGCTTTAACAGGAATCTGTGACCGTGTACTACACCGGACCGAAAGGCCTTAGTATCCAATAATACGTAGATAAAACCTACTGCTGTATTTCAGTCGAAGCGTGCAACGCGCGTTCGCGAAGTGATAGCTAAGCGCATGCGGTTTGTGACCTTTGGGTTCGCGGGCTTCATAAATAAAGGAAAGATTTATACTCTGTTACAGCATCCAAGATTCCTGACGTTATTTCTGCGGTTATGGTTACTCTCCTTGGGGTCCATAAAATGTTTTCAGGTATACCTTTTTAAGAGATGCCTCCAGTGAATCAAGAGTGTTCGGCAACAATTCCATGTTCCTTTGCAAAAGTAGCCTTCTCAAGTTGCTGAGGATCTGAGTGGAGAGATGGACGGAAATACCAATTTCCCTGCAATTTTTTTTATCTTGTGAACAAGCTTTACGTTTAATTTACTTTTTCACAATTCCGTGGTGTAATACATTGATAACAATAATTCTACAAATAAGTATTTTTTCTTTCACAATTGATGATGGCCGCTATCTATCACTATTATTATATAAACAAAATAGTAACTGCTGCGTGGTTGAGCTAATAACATATTAAATAAAAAGATAATAAGGTTTTTTTGTAAGAGGTAGTGCCATGTGAGTAGCCGGTGGCCAATTGGGGGTGGAAGGTGAACAGGAGGGCAACACATCGGCATAATTATGCTGATGTTCATGGGCGTCGTTATTAGTCGAAAGGCTATACTATAAATATATAAGAAAAAACCTCTTATGAAATGATATTTAAGACACGTCGTATGAAGTTTGGAGCTGACACACAGTTTTGTTTAGAATATCTCTATTTTCTATGTTATGTTATGTCTAATCTGGACGAAAGAACCCCCTCAAAATCGATTCAGTGGTTGCGAAAAAAGTCTTTCATATATTTGTTGCATATCTATTAAGATAAATTACATAGTCTGTCTTGTGATGACAGTTGTGACAGCTAGTGCCTGTGTTAGATCTAATACAATATCCAGTACGGGCCCAAAGGCCATGACATGAGGACACTTTGGGTGTGTGATGTGTGCCTGCCATTATACACGTAATACTCCTCACTTAGAGTCCATCAATTATGATGGTCACACAGCACTCCATATGTCACCCTGACGGAACTCATAACACGTGAGCATACAACGATATTCAATGCTACGTTAACGCCGAGTGACAAGAAGGAAGGCAGGATAAGAAGTCCGCTAGTCGGTATCTGTTCGTAAAATACCTCAATTCCATGTCAACGACGACTGCGAAGACAACGCGCGGCGCCAACTCCACGAGGTGCAGCGAGTGTGGCGCGCACGGGCTGCCTGTGGCACCAGCGCACAAGTTTACTATCGCGCTGTTCTCCGCAGACAACCCTGCAATCAACATTTTTTTTTAATGGAAATAGATTGGTTGTGGCCTTTGCTTCAGGGTAGCCGAAGAAAAGGAAAAATCTTTATAATCCGCAAACGAGCTGTCGATGACCACCTGCTTCCATTGACATCTGCACAACTGTTATGAACATGTGTTGTCCTCCTTCGCTCGTCCTCTCCTAATGAGGCCTGGGAAAATCACGAAACGGGATCACAGCTGTCAATTGTGGTTTCATAAAACCACATCATTGATAGATATGGAGGCTCAGTAAATATTTTCATAGGGGCTGCCAATTCTTTAAAAAGTAACATTTTCGGTACTTACAAGGCAAGTGACTATTGTTACTATGAACATCTTTTTTGTCATCTGTATGTCTGTGTTCTACCCAATACTCTTGGGCTGCCACACATTGTATACTCAAGAGGATCAAATCTGGTGGCAAAAGATCTTCACAACCTCGGCTAAAATAAAAAAAAAGCGACGTTAAATAATATACAATATGTAACCCCTGTTTGTTAATGCCCAGGGGATAAAAAAGAGCGATAATCAATTCTAAAAATGTATGTAATTTATTAGTAGTGTTTATCTTAAAAATACAGAATAAATATTAAATCAATGGAATGTTATTATAATTCGTAAATTAAAATGTCTCGTAGGCCCGATAGGTATTGTGGAGCAATCACCGTGTTATGTAGGTAGGTAGCTATAGGCTTAACGCAGTTGCACCTGCGTACAATTAGCAGTGCATATCCGCCGTCTTGCAATAATAACAAGCCGGGTTCAAGCAAATAAAAAATGTCAGCGGATATACGGGGTAAGTGCAACGCAAGACGGCCGATATCGCACTGTTTTTTTGTTCGCAGGTGCAACTGCCTTGAGTGTATAGCTGCCTATCTAAATGACATAACGGAATGTGAAATGTTCGTCGTAAGAGGGACCGACCCCTCGCTCTCTCTCTCTCTCTCGCAGTGGGAGAGATGCACCCCGATATGAGTGTTGTAACAGCTAATTTCAATATTATCATCATGGCCAGAGATATGGGGCAGCTCGCGCGCTATATCTAAAATAGCTTCTGCGCTAACGTGAACGTTTGGCTCATGGAGAGGGTCATGACTGGGGGCGTAACGTCACCCTCAGACGGGTGAAATAACTCGCGCGCGGTACTCTCCGAATACCTAAACATTACGGCGGTATTATTTGAGCTAGACAAGTCGCGAATCGTATTGGAATTAGTCCCTAATCTAAGGTGTCTTTGGATTACTCGTAGTCGGAGTGTGTGCTGTTGTCTGAGTTGACAAGTGTCTGGGTTGTAGTCTATGCTTTTGTCTCTGGGGACGTCATTTTTGGGCAATAAATGCTTATGTAAGACGTACCGCGCTTTATTACTGACTTTGGTTATATGTTCTTAGAAGGTGAGACCATGATTAAGAGTGATTACGAGATACTTCACAGAATTTACTCGGGGTATTTCTATGCCGTAGAGTGTTACTGGGGCCATAATACGTCTAGCGTTGCCATGCTTAGTGCCGCCGACAGCTGGGCCACCGAAACCTATAGCTCGACTCTTTTCAGAGTTGACTTCTATTCTCCATCGTGCGGCCCACTCACCGAGTGCAGTGACGGCCCGCTGGAGATTGTGGGATATCCTGACTGACCTTAGACTCGTGTAAAGGGCGGTATCGTCTGCGAACATCGCCAGCTCTACTCTGGGATGGTGTGGAATAACACTCGCGTATAGGTTATACAGGGTTGGGAATAATACAGAGCCCTGGGGTACACCTGCTCGGAGATGGCGCAAGTGGGACAGTGTGCCCTCTACCCGGTATCTAAAGTGCCGGTGAGATATGTAGCCCGTCCTTAATGATAAGTATTAGTCTATATGGCATCTCTAGACGATATAATCAGATTTTATCAAACGCTTTTGCCACGTCGAAGTGACGGCGCACGTTGGGTGTTTATTTTTACGGTTTAATCAGTTGAGTTTTGCGGATCTTCTCCATATAGTCTGGGTAGCGAGCCACATAAGGAATCAACTACTTGCCATCCCGCGTGAGCGGCCAGGGTGTGTCAGAAGGTGTTAGCCTACCAATTAGGGTGTGTGTAAAAATATATGTGACTTACGTATTTCGCCTTTCGCACTGTCTCTAGAGTTTACTCGGATAAAACTATACACAACACGATTTATTAATAGGAGTATTCGCCCGATGACTAGCGAGATAGCGCATCAAGAACCCGCGCCTGGGGTTATTAATAAATCTAACAGGCACAATCACTCGAAACTCTTTCACTGAATAATTTGTGTAACGCGCACTAAACTCACTTAAAACATGTACGTACTTAGCCATACTACCGGATACCGGATAAGCACACGAAATCACCCTTTTGCAGATATAACTATTTCTTATTAGTTTAAAATAATCATACAACATATAAAATTTTTACTCACCTAGAATATAATGCTAACATTTTATCTCCAACAAAAAGCATTAGGTGATAATGTTGGTATGATGCACATTTAATTTCTTTATGTACCGTTTTTAAAGCATTCAGAGCAACCATTGTGACACCACTTTCTCCGATCACTCCACTAGCACCTGGTATGGTGTCACCTTTAGTTCTGCAGTCTAGAAGCTCTGACAACCAATCTTGATATACTGATGAATGTAGTCTAAAATATTTTAAATAATGATAAGGATTGTGTATAAAATCGTTAAATACCTATCATGATAGAATTGAAAAAGGAAATTGGTAAATATGAAATTCTATATGTAAATTTTAGATTAAAAACTTTAAATTTGGAACCCAAACACTACTTATGTCTAGTACATAAGTAATGTTTGTTGTTCTGGTGTTGTTCACAATTATTGGTCAGTGACATTGGCAACATAAGACACAACTCAACATGAAACTTTTAGTAATTTTCAACAATCAATTAACTGGCGAGTAGGGGGAAAATTTGGTAGATAAATAGTGTGGTACAGATAGTGCAATCCAAAAAGACGCACTCCACCAATTTTTGGGTGAGGGATTGCGGGGTACTGGGAGTTTCACCCGAGCGAATTGAAGTAGAACATCTTTCCCTTTGACTGTGACTCTTTCTGTTAATTGTTCTATTTATTGTAGTGTGCAAGTGCACTCATAGATAATTAATGTGTACCAATAACACTCAAACATTGCACACATATATTATAAACGATTAGGAGGAATAGTGGGGCGCATCTTCGTGGATTGCACTATCTATAATGTTACTCATGTTACATTGTTTGTTTCTTTGCCAAACACACTCTCATGATTTCTGAGCAATGTTAGAGATTAGGTCCTATGTGGCAAAAGCTCAATTATGTTTATATGAATACTTGCAGGTTTATATTCTGTCCGCAAATATGTTGGACAATAGTCTTGGAGTCTAGTAATTCACGATGAGCGTCGTCAATATCTTCCTGACTGATTATCATAAGTACATGATCAAGCCACTAAAAAAGATTACTACTATTAGAGTACTTAATGATAAAAGAAATATAAGAAACTGACACTTTTATTCTGAATTTATGTTTATTTTTTACTTTATCATACTAAATAACTTTCTACAAAAAAATAGCAATCAATTTATTTTTGTAGAATTAAAATATGACCAAGTTGATAATATCTCTTATAACATATATCTGACTTACCTCATCAAAGACTATAGTAGTATCATCCTTACATTGCATAGAGGTGTATGTGTTACTAAATTGAGCAGCCATAATGCGCTGAGATGTTATAATAGGGCTAAGTAGTTGTGAAATATGATAGCTGTCTATTATGTTTCCATCTTTTTCCTAAAAATATTAAAATATAACACAATATAATCAATGTTTTGAATGAGCCATAGAAAGTTTATATCTTTGCATCTGAATATACAACTATGTAGTGGTACTTTCAACAGCTCCAAAATAGTATCACTGTTAAAAAACAAAGGTTCCGGAAGGCTAGCCCCTAAGGAAGGGATATACACGATAAATTAGACACTTTTTCTTCTTTTCATTCACCTGTAGGATCATGGAAAAATTGCTTTAGTACGAAGATGCCCATATTGACCATCAGACATATGTAGTGTGTAGCAATGATTTATTTGTAATATAATTTATGTTATAAGTTATTTAAAAATTGTGATATTTCAATATGTTATTCATAGTTTAAGGGGGCAAACTAGCAGTAGGGGCCTTATAGTAGGCCTCCGTATAATTATTATGCAGTTACTTCACGCGAAACGCGTGCACTTAAGGCGGTCTCCTGTCTCATTCCGGCTGCCGGCCCAGCCTTTAACTTAATTGTATTTAGTAAAATGTTCACAGACGTCAATTTACAATGATAAAACCTAAGGCTTCACGGATTTTGCCAATTTTTATTATTTTATTTCTTATCTTGACGATGATGACAATATTTACTTAAAATAAATAAGAACAATTACTTGTCCATTGAATGACTTCATACGCAACAAGAACTCTCCATCCCATTTAAAGAACAATAAATCGTTAACATTATCAAATATTAATACTGCTTTCATTTTTAAAGATATCTTTGGTATTGTATCGTTTTTATGATATAAATTAAAAACAATGATCAAAACATTCACTTGAGAGACAATTTACGATAAATGTCAAAATGCAAACTTCAAGATTATGTCTAACTAGAGATAGGTAATAAATCAAATCCATGATTCACCGTCCACAAAGTTGCTGTTATTTTTACAGTATGTCAATGTTCAAAATAACAAGTCTAACTTCACCCTGTTTTTTTAATTTCAAATAGGTTTTAGAAACGCATTATTTCAACATTTTTACTAAGATTCCGTTGCGGAGGTCATCTGCGCTGGCCCAAAGGAACATTTCTGGTTTCGAGGCGAACCTCATGACCCGGGTCTATTTGCGAGGCGCAGCTATCCCCTCGGTGGTGGGGCAACCCACTGATAGGAGTGGGTTGTTGCGAACCTAGGTGCGGAGGCCATATGGCCTGAAGGTGTGGTGGGTAGTGTTGCGTTATGTTGTCAACGTGTGGTGTGGGTGTGTGTGCGTGAATGATCCTCGTCCTTATCGCCGGAGCCGAGTTCACCCAGGTACCGCCTGCCGTTGGGTGGTCGCGCGTGTAAGGTGGGCGTGCGGTCTATTGTCCGCGGCACTAAACATGGCACGAGACAATCGGGCCACAAACTCACCGACAGACTCGATCCACAGGTCTCGCGCGATCGTAACGGCCGGCTCCCGTGATTACTCGCAGGGATATGGTCCGCTGGGTTTGCAGGCGCTTCTTCTGCCTTGGGGAGGTGAGGGCGAACCATGCCGGGGCAGCGTAAGCGAGGCGCTATAGGATGTAGGTCTTGTATATCCCCAGTTTCGTGCCTAGCGGCAACTATCATGCGGTCAACCTGCGAGCCCGTCCCCAGCGTGCGATCAATGCTGCACCCGAGACAACTACCTCTGTACGCCCTGCCTGCATAATTGGTCATCTTTAGGTCCTGCGTCGGCCCCAGCCACGTCTCTTCCAACAGGATGACATGGATATCATACTCCTGGGCGAGCTATCTGACGTCGTGGGTTTTACCGGATTACCGCCGGGGTTCCAGTAGATAATTCGCAATTGCTTACGATCCATCACTGATTCCCTTCTGGCCGGATGTGTACGATGTTGAGGTTGACTGTGGTATGGCTGTGTTCCCCCAGACAATCTCAGCGATTATCTCCCTGAGCTCGCCAGTGCTGAACCAGGAGCGACTTTCCGGCAGGGCTGTATCTTTAGGCTCTATAGGACCCCGGGGTGTCTGCTTGGTGATGGTTAATTAAGGTGTGGTGAATGGCGTTGTCCTGGGTGCAGGCGTAGGCCATACAGTAGCTGGATGCATTGCGCTTGCTCCCTCTCGACGACCTGGAGGGTTGTAATCCCCGCGCGCTGGACTGGCTGGCTGGAGATTCGGCGGTTTGGCCCCTGGATGATCAGCTTGTTCCAGCGGGCGTTTGGGCTGCCTGTTTCGAGACCTGTTCCATTTCCTTTTCTTGGGGGCTGGGGGAGCGTGAGGTCTGGCTTCGGGGAGGTTCCCCGGTGCCGACAGGGTCGGGCCTGGTCGATACTCGACTCCACTGCCAACGCCACCACAGGTGGGGACTAGCGGGACTGGCTTCAGTTCAGCCTTCTCTTTCGGGGCTTGGTCCTGCGTGACCCCGGGTTCAATCGGGATTAGCGAACTGATCTCAAAGCCCTTGAGTCTTGCCTCCCTGAGGTAGGTCAGGACCTACGGTCGTTGGCGGTGTGTGGCCCGCCACAGTTAGCACACTCCAGATTATTCAAAAACATTAGCCTTTCTAAATAAAAATGACAGTTGTTAACTTTTAAAGACAGAATTATAAAGTTACGAATTAACTTTTGTAGTTTTTAAGTAAATGATATAACTCATAAAGTTTGAACAATGCTAATGAAAAGTACGTAAAGGTACTTTTTTTTAAAACGTCTGCGTCTTATTGATGTCGTAAGCTTACGCGAATGTTACTCTAATTTGACTAGCCCGAAGTTTCAGAAGCTTTACAGCAACCATGGTCACGAGTAGACTGTGATGACAGATGTCCTGATGTTATAAGTTTTAAAAGTTTTAAAAGTACCCGAAGAGTTATAATTTTAGTTGTTCCGATTAACGCAAACAGTACTTATTATAACTTACTATCTTGAGGTGTTATGTTTGCTTTTGATTTGATTATGTTTAACACTGGGTCCCAAGCAGAGGGAAGAACCCAGACATCTTCTCTATTGAAATTTGGATTTTTTTTTTAATTTCAATAGCCTCACGGATCATCCTTGGACGGATCCGGTGTTCCCTAGTGAAGATTTGCGCTCTATCAAATCTAGTGGCCAACTTCAGCATGCTCACAGACAGCAGATTTTGTAACACCGACGTTTCATATCGGCTATATGTTCTTTAACGCGAGTTTTTATATATCTTTTAGTTTGTCCTATATGTGGACTCTCTTATATAGGACAAATTAAAAGGCAGCACAATACAGTCAAACAATATCCAAATCGGATATTGTTTGACTGTACTGCAAGATGCCGAATACTGACACCGCTCCCGAATATGCTGAAACGCATTTTATTTATGGGCTTTGTCATGGTAACGCTAGGCAAGCTGCACCCATGTATCGTGAGCACCATCCTAACCGCGATCGTTATCCCGACCATGGAACATTTCTTAGAGTGAGCAATGCTTATTTAGAAGGTCGATTCCGGGTAATGTAATTCATAAAGGAAGGCCTAGATTCGTGTATGTGCATCAAATTCTAGCTGATATAGAAGAAAATCTTACTAATAGTGTTCGGCGGATTTTTTGACGAACCGGTGTTGCGACATCAACGTATTTTAAAAAGGAACGGTTTATACCCATACCACGTTCAGCCACTTCAAGCACTTTTACCTAGTGACTTCTAAAAACGGGAGAGAGTAGAGAGATCATCCGACGGTGCAGGCAAGATTTCGTCATTTTTAATTCAATAATGTGGAGCGATGAATAGTGTTTTAAGAGGTTGGGAGTATATAATATACACAATTTGCACCATTGGGCTATCGATAATCCTCTCGTAGTACCGGAAAATAGGTTCCAACACCAATTTGGAGTCAATTTGCGGGCTGGTATACTCAACAGGACAACCAGCCCTTTTGAGGTTGCACCGAGACTAAATGGAGCTCGTTACTTACACTTTTTAAGAAATGATCTTGAAAGACTTTTAGCCGAAATACCCCTATGTGTACGTAACCGGATGTGGCTACAGCATGATGGTGCACCAGATCACTTTTCACGGCAAGTGAAGGAATATTTAAATGTAACATACCCCAATAGGTGGATAGGGCGTGGTGGTACTATTTCATGGCAACCACGCTCGCCCGATCTTAATCCACTGGGTTACTTCCTGTGGACTTATTTTAAAGAGGCAGGGTACGAGTCCACTAATGATAGCGGCAAAATTTATATTATGTCGCAGAAGTTGTAAAAAACTTAGGGAAGGGCGTTACGTAGTTTACGGCGAAATTTTTTAGAAGATGTTGGTTATGCATAAGAACAAGAGGAAGACAGTTGGAACATTTATTGTAATACAAAACTGAAATAGAATCGATTTGACTCTAAATATTTCACTTTTTTATTTTACCTTGTTCGAAAAAATATTACTTGTGATGTTTTTAAAGTAAAGTTCCAAAAATTTGTTATATATTTTTTCTTTTTCATTTTCTCCTCTATCGGCTTAAAATCAGCTGATACTTCCCCCTTAGGGTTTTGTCTGGTCGCCATAATTATATAATTTGTAAATTAAAACGAGTAACGGCTTGCCACCTATGACACCTTGGGCTGCTACTGCAGCCTTTCTATGTTCTTTTGTTGACGCGGGGAAACACATTTACGCGCCTTCACTGACCCTGGGTGGGGTCCAGTGGTGTGTGGGACTCGCGGCACATGATAGTGCAAAATACCCACAAAAACCACTCTCACCAAAGCTCTTGGTGTGGTGCCCCGGAACAACAATCATCAGGGCACCTCGACGGCTAGTCAGCCCCCTAAGGGACCAATTCCACCTTCACAGTTGGTGTTGCCCAGCACTACAGGACACCCACCGACTTTGGGACAGTGCAATGGGGTGAGGTTCCCACCCTCGCCCCTTGCCCCATGCGCAAAAGCACCACCTCCTGTTGCTCTTAGGTCCCCTGTTCTTATAAGAGGGATACCGAGAGCGATTCCTCCTCCTGAGCTTTAAGCCCCCTCTTCTTATAAGAGGGGTCCCCCTCGTTTCAATAGGCTTCGCCTGGGTTCACCCCAGGCTACTAAGCCCCACCGCCACAACGAAGCTTGAACCATGGTGGGGTGGGCTGCAGTACCTTGGCTAATCGTGGATGCTCTATTATATCTACTTATGACGTGTGTATGTACTAGCACACCTCTGGCTACCTCTTCGGGGATAGCAGGCGTGAAGGTACTAGTGCTATCGCGTTTTTATACAATCCTACATTATTTATTGTGCTCAGTCTTTTTGTAGCGCCGACTTAGATACATGTAGAGCCTAACCTGTAAGGTACAATGTTAACAATATATTACTTTTACGTTACCTTCACGCCTGTTATCCCCGAAGAGGTCTTTTTTTTAAACGAGTAATGTAAATGTCACAATTAGAAATAAAATATGAAGTAGAGCAAAAAAATGATAATACATACAAAATAGTTTTAGTAAAATATAAAATATCGAAGCTTTCGCACGTTGCTAGCCGTAACAAGATATAATAAGAATTGATTGCAGGGAATGATGTAGTACTTAATTGCTAATTAAGTTAATATCTATATTAATATGTGTATTAACCTTAATTCTACAATATTTATAAAGCATGTAAATAGAAAATTATATGTAGGTAACTATCAACGGCATGGACACTGAGTTTTATATAGAAAACAAAATTAGGTTGAAAGTTTGTTAAAATAACTTACGGCGAAACTGCCACAACGCAAAGTATTATTGTAATTATAACAGTAATTAGCAGCGCACGTCGACCAGAAATAATTGTTCTAGCACGATGACGCAGGGAATCCTTGACACAGAGACTCGTGATGATGATTAATATAATTTGGCACTCTCTGTTTTGATATAGCTCTTAGTTCATTTTACTAGATTCCACACATGAATTATCCTCCGACTTTAAAGTTTTTTAGAATTTTCTCACGTGGTTCTTGGATTTTGTCTTTTCTAGAGCCGTAATCGGGTAAATTGGGTGATTTTCGTATCCCGCCGCTGCCACCAAATATTACACGGGATTGGGCGTTAGTCTTTTTGAAAAAGGTTAAATTGAATCCAGAAATAATGTATATTATTAATTAAAACATGAAATAGTAAGACTATGATCTAGAAAGACTTCCGACTAATATTGAGGTCCAGCAACGACTGACTTACTCGCACTCGACCTTGACTGAGTCTCATAGCCATCATGATGATATAGCAATTTAGCATATGAGATTGCTAGAATCCTTTCAGTGAAAGGATATAACAGTACGATGTATTATAATATACTGTTATCTTCTGTTATGTCTACTATACTGTACTAGTATACTGTTGTCTAAATGGTAATGCAGTCTTAAGTGATCACGTGCCTACAATAAGTTATTTCTAAAAAAGAAATTCAATGAATAAAAGATCAAATCTGTTACACAAGTACTCATCATAGTGTGATGAGCTTACACTGTACCTATTTAATATATTATTATTTATATCAGATATTCTTTTTCAGGGAATCGAGCACAGATTCGTAAGAATGCATAAAAGTTTTTGAAGAACAAAATATGAAGTCTCAATGGTTGCTATCTGTTCTCAAGAACATAAAAGGTCCCCTAGGCATATGCAGTCAGTGGTAAAGTCGCTCATAAATAGAGCTTTGGATCTCTGCGATCCTGAACACCTAGAAGAAGAAAAGAGACATGTCCACCGTACCCTATGGAGGCATGGGTATAGGGTGAGGGAGAAACGGTGGATACGAAAAAAAGGGAGAAACTTCCGGAGGTGAATCGGCAGCCAGCTTTTCTGCCATACGTGAAAGGATTGACGTAAAAAATTGGAAAAACTTTGGGAAACCTCTCCACAAAAACCGTTTTTGTTCCGCCACACACAGTAGCGAACCTACTGAGCACAATGAAGTGTGTGTTTCCCTTACAAACACCCGGTGTTTTCCAAATATAATGCAGTTGTGGAAGCTCGTGCATCGGCTAAACAAAGCGAAGAATTATGGAGCATATTTCTGCATGTAACAACCGACGAACATATAAATCCGCCATAGCTAATCACCTTTTATATGCAGCCACCAATCACTGGATACAGTTCCATTAACCGAAGATCCTTTCCACTGACCGTCAGTACTATCCCAGCCTGGTTATGGTATCGGAAAGCTATAGAAGTAAAAACAAGCATATAATTTGCAACCGAGTAGATGGTTTTAAATTACCTGCATACCTTACCATGTCTGTATTTTATTTTTTATTTAAAATAATGGTTTGATATTATCTACTTTTATGAGAGAACAGGATGGTTAACATTATACATAGTAACAAAAATCATAAGAACAATCTAAATTAAGATTGTAATTTTATCCTGTCCTGTTATTTATAGTTTTAAAAGAGAAATGTTATTATATTGTTTTGTTCTTTTTTGTAAATTACAAATAAAAAAAGATCAAAAATAATTTAATTGTTTTATTTGTTAAGCAAATGTTGAAAAATAAATTTAAGCAAAAACCTTAAATGATCTAACAACCTTGATTCGAGCTATGGCGTTCCCCTTAGGCGCGCGTCTAAAGTTATAGATCGATGATGCTTTTTTGTCACGTTGCCGCACTTGACATTTTCTTTTTTAAGTTTTTTATAAAGTGAAGACTTAAGTAAATTTATCTTAGATTGAAGAATTTGTATGGCGTTACCAGTCCATAGATTAATATAAATATACTGTAATTTAAGTTTTATCTTGTCCGCTGTCCGCTGAATACAGTTACAATTCTCAATCGTCAAAATTGGCTTAACAATTATTAGTTGTAAACTTGTTAATTAATATATCATATTTAAAATCGTTTTAGTTGTTTACAATGAGCCGGAAGCAGAATAACATAGTAAGCAGCTATAATAATAATAATCTCTTTTTTTACTTCCATGAGTGCAAATTAAATAACCCCTTTTTCTTCTAGAAAAAACTAAAATCGCTATTTTTTGTAACTTTGGGTGGTTCTCTGTCATATCAATTCATATATTTTAAAAAGGACTTTAATGGTTATTATGAAACTGTTCTACAACCAATAAGTAAATGGGTAAATCCGGAATGGGCGCATAACATTGGTATATTTGCAATTAAATATGGACTTTTTCCTTCTACAACTTATAATGATCCTAATGTTTTAGTAAGTATATGGATGTATGTTATAATTGTGAACCTATTAAATGTATGAGTATATTATGAGAATCAAACTTTTTCCAGAAAACAAGATTTTTGGAGCATGATTTAAATAATCCTGTTGGTATTGCAGCTGGGTTTGATAAACATGGTGATGCTATTTTAGGTTTAAAAAGTTTGGGATTTTCCATTATAGAAATTGGGTCCATAACTCCAGAACCCCAACCTGGAAATCCTAAACCGAGAGTGTTCAGATTGCCAGAAGATAAAGCAGTTATAAATAGATATGGCTTTAATAGTGAAGGACATAGTGAGGTGTACAAAAAAGTTAAAAATATTGATAAAGCTCTGCTACAAAATGGTCTACTTGGTATTAACTTAGGTAAAAACAAATCATCAAATAATCCTGTAATTGATTATGAAAAAGGAATACAAAAATTTTACGATATAGCTGATTATTTTGTAATTAATGTAAGCAGGTAAATTTCTGAATCATAATATATGCATACAAGTGATACTCAATATGCAGTGTCAATCATGACTATTAAAAATATTCTTTTAGCCCCAACACTCCAGGTTTAAGAACTTTACAAAGTAAGGAAGAGTTAAAGCTACTTTTAAAACCAGTAAATGAAACTTTATCAGCTTTGAACAAAGAAAAAAAACAAGCTCCACCACTTTTCTTAAAGCTTGCGCCAGACCTAACTATAGAAGAAATAAAAGATATTGTATCAGTTATCACGAAAAAAGAAACAAAAGTGGATGGATTAATTATATCAAATACCACAATAGATAGATCTTCCTTAGCTAATGTTGAATATTCAAAAGAAGCTGGTGGCCTTAGTGGCAAGCCTTTGGCAAAAAAATCTACAGAAATGATAAAAATAATGTACAAACTAACAAAAGGTATATTATTTATTGAATAGATCTTAAAAATTTAGAAAAATAAGTATACTATAATGTACACCTAATTTAATGTAATATTACAGGTAAAATTCCAATTATAGGAGTTGGAGGTATATTTACAGGACAAGATGCTTATGAGAAAATATTAGCAGGAGCAAGTGCTGTACAAATTTACACAGCTCTTATATACTATGGGCCACCTGTTGTAGAAAAAATTAAGTCAGAGTTGGCTGATTTACTTATACAAAATGGTTACAACAATGTTAGCGAAGCTGTAGGAAAGTCTGCTGTGTGATGAATAACTCTATAAGTTGTCCTCATTATTAAATAATAAGTATTATTTCACTTTGCAGTGTCATCTGTAACAAAATAATTTTATTTTCATCACAAGTCATGTGTATCAATTTCCTGTTTCAATTGCAATGACTTAAGCCTTTTTTTAAGGAAATGATTAATTTTAATTGAACACATAATAATATGATTGTTGAAAAGAACTTTGTTTTGCTTTGTGACAATGAGTTTTTTTTCGTGTGAATCAGGCAGGCAAATTCATAGAATTATTTATTCGATGCTCTTATTGACAGTCTATGCCCCAGAGCAGGGTGGGGGGAAACATTATGGAAAAATTGTAAGTGTATAAACTATAGGGCGTATATAAATGTATAATTTAAGAATCCTAGGGCTCATAGTACCTATAAAGTGAAGTATGTTTTGTACTATGAAATGTAGCAATGCTCTCCCACTGATGACACCCTTTCGATATGTAGGATTTTGAAGGAGGGCAATATTGCATTGTTATTTTGATTCTAAGAATATCCATTGGCATAAGTAGTTTCTCACGTCGCCTGTACCGCAGAGCTTGGAGGCAAAAGTCTTCAAGCAATACATTTTCCCTGTGATGACTTATGAGGCCGAAATATGATCTCTTAATTTTGGACTGGTCTGCAAGTTTGGGGTTTGCCTATGTCCAGTAGTGGACCGATAAGAGCTGACAATGATGATGATGACAAGTAGTTACATTATTTTAATTTCTATTATGATCCACTAACTTTGTATGATAAAAAGATATTAACAATTTACCTAAAATTTTACATTTTGGAAGTAGTGTTTGTAAATATTGTTTACACTGTTCCAAATTATTTACTCCGGATAATCCAAAAATAACTAATGTTTCAAGATTTCTGAGTTCCTTTACTTCTTTTAATCCCAAGTCTGTAACATTCAAACATTCTGAAACTTGTACATGTAAAAGTGTTTGTTTTCCATTTGAAAGGCCTTTCATAGCTCTATCATCTATGTACTTGTTTTTATGAAGAACAATTTTTCGTAACATTGTACATCCACCTACAACAAACAAATATGTATTTAATAAATATAATACCTATTTGAAATTTTAACAACAATAGATAAAAGATGCATACTTAAATGCGAAAAGCCATAATGTGATATTGAGGATTCCGTTCCATCTATTTCTATTATATTTTTAACTTTTTGAGTTTCTGGTGGTAATGAATTATAGTCTGCAAGAGTTTTACCATCTGACCATACAACCTTGCCACCATTTCGTAAAACCCACTCGGCACAGGCTCTATCTGGTCCCAACTTACTAATTCTTTCTGGATCCGGTCGATTAAACATCATATTGACGTATTCCCAAAAATGTCTCACAGGAATTTTTTTTTGAGGCAGAGGTGCCAGTTTCTGGAAATTACATATTATCTACACATTTCTGTATACATATTTCATAGCCAATGCTTAAATAATAACTTACATATCTCTGCAAAACTCTTACAGTAAACATTTTCTAGAAGGCCCAGACAGTGCCAAAATAATACGAATTATGAAATTATTACATTTATATTATCCATGCGATTATGTAAACAAATCAATGTCAATGTCTAAATAGCAGTCCCGGAGTGGCAAAATTTGAAACTAATTTATCGCTTCAGTAAAGATTTTTAAATATTTTGCCACTTTTTCCCCGTATGAGTCGTGACAGGTGCCTACAGCTACCAAAGTGACTCCTATTGTCTTTAGTCGATTTTTTATGTATTATATAAGATTCTCATTGACCGAGTACCAGGTGGTTGATCATGGAAAGCCACCTAGATGTCAAAGGTACTAGGGAAATCAATTACCTAGCGCAAGCCAAAACCAGTAGGCAAGGCATCTGAAGAATGTGTTTTTTGAAATGTATGGATGGGCTAACTATAGAATATGTATATATATATATATATATATATATATATATATATTCTATAGATATTAGAGTAAGACTTGAAAATAACGTCGTGCACATCAAATAGAGAAGGGAATGTTTCCCTTCTCGATCTATATTACCTCTATGATTTCCATCCCTAATTGTTTATGCTTGATAAAGATACTTTTTCCGTAAGTCTTTAGTCTAGATAGCAGGCTCATATATTTTTGTCATACTACACATAGTTGCATTGTGGTAAATATTACAAGCTGTTTAGGTTTACGGCTGGGTTTAAGACCCCCTTTTTTTTTTTGGTGACGAAGGGGAATTGGAATTTACGCGTGATACCTGGGAGCCCTCCAGCGACAGGCTGGCCTCGGCGAAAAGGCCAGACTTTACATCCTCGGGGACTGTCCGTCTACGCTATGACCAGTCCCCACGACGACGTGTATTGATGAAGTGGATCGGGTTCCCATCCCGGCCCGACACTGAGCACAGGTGCACTACTGAAGGCGCTGCATTCGACGTTGTTGGGGGGAGGCCGCGTCGGCAGCCTCCTCTCTCACCCGCTCGTCGATTTCCTTCTGGGACATGACGGTCTCACAGAAGAAATCATCCATCAATCAACCATCGCGTGGTAGGAATCGTCGCTGCCGTGCATCGCTACGATGTTGCTCGACTTTGATAAGTCCCCTCCGACAACTGATGTCAGATTGTGATGCAGCGCCGCCCATCTCGGGCTCACGTCGAGGTGCGACACCGGATTACAGCTGCTTGCAGGCGGCGCTGGGTCCTCCGAGGTTCGGGAGGAGTCTGCTCTGCGCACTCGCCGCCTTCACGACCTTCGGTCCCACCATAGCGAAATGTGGGTCGAAGGGGGCCCCTTGCGGCTGGTCCCGCGGAATGAAGGGCTTCGGTCTGTTCCAGTCTGACTTCCTCTGTGCGGCTGATCACGAGGTCACCACCCACCTCAGCCAGCTGCGCCGCCTCCTTGTAGTCTCGTCCCCGGGCATAAACTAAGGTGTCATCAGCGTAGCAGATGATTGAGCCGCATCTCCAGTCCCGAGATGCGTGCATCCACTATGTTCCCCAACATCTGGGCATTCTCTTTCAAGAAGTCGGCGGTTGTGGGGACTGCTATGCTCCCATCGGCCGACTTCTTCCTCGCCTCCTAAAATTCTCGCCTGTAGACGCGGGCCTATTCACGATGGTTGCCCAATTCTCGCTGCAACCGTGCGTTGGCCTTTAGCCGCCTGACCTCTGGATCCTAATGGATCACGCAGCCCTCTTAATTTTGGAGGCGTAGCCGCCCTTGAGATTGGTCGATTTACCCGTTAGCTCCAGTATGAGGTCTAGATTGGCCTCCGTCGCATCCATTACTTCCTCGGGCCCATACCGACCTCTTCCAAAATTATAGGAGTCGCCGCCTGATTCGCTCCTCCCTCTTTCTCCTTAAGGAACGCCCTCTTTCGTAACGCCTCCTCAAAGGCTTCCCCCTTTTCATTGCTTATTAGCTCTCGCAGCGCCGCCCTTGCTCCCGCTAACGAATGCGATTTGCCATCTTGGCCAAACACCTCGTCTTGAACCCAACAGCTCCCACAACGCTCGTCTCGGAATCGGAACCTGAGTCCCCAGACCCCT
>JAFELO010000421.1:432742-472145 GCA_017140195.1 Eumaeus atala | reverse complement strand
AAAAGTTACACCAAATTAAAATTTAATGTAAACAAACTGCGAAAATCAACCCACACACGTCCGACACAGACGCACACACAGTCACGAAACGCGGAGCAACACCAGAACAACTATGAGAAAGAAAAACGACGCGACAAGTGGGTCGCCTATATACCCCTGCCCCGGGACCGAACGGCCAGACCAGGACAAGTCTATATCGACGAATTACTAATTTCTCCAATACAAAATCGAACCACGAAAATACGGATATCTCCGTGACCCGACGTCGTACATGAGAAATTCAAATACCAAAAGATGCGTCTCCAAAAGGTCTATCGATTGCTGCAACAAACTCCAAATTCCTAATACAAAGTATGCACCTTGTAGCAGGAAAAAAGAGTGGGTTTAAGACCCCTGTCTCAGCGTATAGTTAAGATTAATGGATTTGGTTTCATGTTCCTTTACTCGCCAATAGCTAAGCCGAAATATTAGTCTTCCTTGGATGATTTGGATGGTGTTGTTGGTCTCGATGATTAGCTATTGAATAGAAAAAGAAAAGTAGTATCATCAGCAAAAATTCCAGTGACTATACAGATTATACTGTTGTACCAGTGATACCGTTAGATGGACAGGTCAGGGAAGTAGATAAGGTAGAGTAACGGCTCATGCACGATGCCTTGTGGGACTCCTACTTTGTCTTGCCTATAACTATATGAAATGTCCATTTACTATGAATGAATTCAGTATGTTATAAGTGTAAATTGTAGGTTGGAAACAGGTTGGTTTCAGGTCGAATAACTTTTCATCGTGCTATAAAATTATGTGTGATATGATTGCGACATATCAATATATATACTTTGTACAGTATACTTTTTCTTCAATTACGTTGTAAATCCCTCAATTACACAACGAAGCACACATGTCTAGCAATATGTTTAGCTCAAACAACTAACTGCTGCTGACTTTAATATTGGTATGGCACACGTCTTAAGAGTTTGACGAAATGGCTGGCAATGCCTGTACCGTTTCTTTCAACATAAAATATAAAAATTATTTGTACAATCAAAAAGAGAAAGAATAGATCATAGTAGGTTTGAACCTGCATGTGTCGATTGCATCTTTATAAATCAGCGCTCGACCACGGTGACTTGCTGGACAATGTTTAAACTTTGAATCTGTTCCGTACCTTATTCTTATTTAATACTCTTGGAAACTACCTGACACGTGTAAAATTTACTGACTAACATAACAACTTTTACACCTGGGATAGCCCATGTCCTTTTCTTTCTCGGACATTAACTGGTGCTATGGAAGTCAAGAGCAGCCCAATACAGCTTCTTCGGACTGCTATGAGTGCTCGTCGGGCGATGAGACTTGGTTGGCACCCCTTGTCCGACCCGCCATTTTCCCGCAGATGGGAGAGATGCATCCCGATATGAGAATGTTTATAACAGATAATTTAGCTATTATTACTGACTATTAACTATTATTATCATGGCCAGGGAGATCGTGGGGCCCCTCATCGCACGACTCTGACGTCAAGGGAAGCTCGCGCACGGTGGCTAAAATCCCATCGGCTTTGACGTAAATGAATGGCTCATAAAGAGGATCACGACTGGGGGGGTGGGGGGTACTCGCCGTCACCCTCCGACGGATGAAGGAACTCGCGCCCGGTAGTCTCGGAATACTATAAACGGTACAGCGGTATTATTGAGCAAGGCAAATCGCGAGATAATATTAATCCCCACATTGAATTAATCCTTTATTAATTAATTCCCACACTGAAGGTGTCGTTCTGACTGTTCGTAATCTAACGCATGTATGCACTGCTTGTAGCATATGTTTCGCATCTTTCCCAGATGCCAGCGTCTCAAAATGTTGCGTATAAATACTACATAAGCTTGTCAGGCAGTCCAGGTCAATTGGACAGGCGTCCACCAAGACGAATCTTACTACAGACATCATTTTGAGAGGCAAAAAAAAGATGGCGAACTAAAGACGTACACTTTGTAATACAACAACGAAAATAAACTACTAAAGACGAGGCGGCATGATTATTCGATCTTAGCCTGTCCGTAAGGATGAATCTTATAACAAACAAAGCACATCATTTTGACGTTTATTTGACTCTTGACAGCGAGTGACATTTTTAATGTAATGGCCTCTGTTTTGTAGTTTTTACTTTTTACATGTAATAAATAAACAGTGAAACTGTGTTAGTTCTAAATAGCTATTTATGGAAATACTTCGGCATTATGTCTGAATCATATGGTAAACTTATTAAAATAGCCTCACTTAAATAATTTATTTAACTTTTAAAAAAATTATTACGTTGTTCCTTGTTTCAGAATTTTTGTTTAAATTTTTAGTGATTGGAAGTGCAGGAACAGGAAAATCAAGTCTCTTAAATAATTTTATTGGAAACAAATGTAAGACATAATGACTTATAGATAGATTTCATATTATTTGTATACATTTATTAGAAATAAGGAAATGTTCTGCTTCTAGTTAAGGAGGATAGATGTCACACAATCGGTGTAGAATTTGGATCTAAAATAGTTAATATTGGGGGTAAATCAACGAAGCTACAAATATGGGACACAGCAGGGCAAGAACGATTTCGCTCTGTAACAAGATCATACTACAGAGGAGCTGCTGGTGCTCTCCTTGTATATGACATTACTTCACGTGATACATTTAATGCTCTTACAAATTGGTTAAGAGATGCTCGTACTCTCGCCAGTCCTAATATTGTCATATTACTCGTTGGCAATAAAAAAGATGTAGAAGAATCAAGAGAAGTCACATTTACTGAAGCCAGCCAATTTGCCCAAGAAAATGGTATGTTATAGCACAAGCAAGATTAAATTTAATTGTTGTTTCCCACAATTGAATAACTTTTTATTATTATTTCAGAATTAATGTTTTTAGAGACTAGTGCAAAAACAGGAGAAAATGTTGAAGAAGCTTTCCTGAGATGCTCCAAATCTATTCTAGCCAAAATTGAAACTGGAGAATTAGATCCAGAGAGAATTGGTTCTGGAATCCAATATGGCACAGGCACTTCTAAGAGAATAGCACCACCTAAGAGACCTTCCAGAACTCCCTCTGACTGTGCATGTCATGTCTAAATAAATATTAGAGAATATTTTTATAAGTCTTATAAATGTGAAATTATTATCTGTGACATACTTGGTAATTTAATTAATTAAGTCTTATAACATGTGTAAGTGATCAATTAATGTTTGAAAGCTTTATATCCAAATTTTTGTTATGTGGAAGTCAAGAATAGGGAGGATAATGAACTTGGACTACAAATCTCATTATGCCATTGATCATGTTTATTTGGCTCTCTCTCTTCCTTTATTAAACTAAGAATATTATGTAGCATGTAAGTGTAACAAGAATTATGTATATGACTTATGAGAGGTTTAGGCAAATCATAAAACAATGCAAAATACCTTACATATTCGAATACTGTTTTAGTAATTCATTTAAAATAGTAGTACAAGTAGTTTAAACCTTAGGCTTTTTAGGGATCTGTAGATTTTTAAGTTGCAGAAGTCAAAGCATGCACTAATTATAAGTGCATAGGTCTAGCACAAAAACACCACAGGTCGTTGTTCACATAGCACTTCTGACTTAGTGTATGTAAATTAAATGTTTGCACGATTTTAAACCACTCCCTGTATCACTGAATAAAACTACATTACATAAATAATAATAATATATTCTGCAGTACGCATATTCTTTTATTAAAACCTGCTCCCAGTACTGCAACATGTTTTTTATTTCAAGTAATTATGGAAAATTAAAGGAACTAAAATTCTACCATAAAAACAATATAAACCCCTAATTATATTCATGGCTGACTATGGGTCAAATTGGTTGCAGTGAGCGCTGCTTACTTTCGAGAGAAGTTTGCTCACAGTTTCCTATTAGAAACAGGTAAGCTAAGGTAACCAGTCATTGATACTCATTCAGGTGCTAGCTTAAATAATAGTAAGATTTATAAATTTCATAAGCCAAGTTTAAGCAATTCATTGTCAGCATTGGAATACTGGTAATGCAAATCAATAAAATGACATACCTGTTTTAAAAGTTTATTTAACAATATTGCTCATACTTGTAATGAGCTACATAAAAATTTTTATATCTAAAACTGGTATTAATTTCAATACATACATTTTTTTTTCTCTATTGTGAGTGTTGTTGTAATTACCTCTTTTGTAAAAGTATATAAAATGAGGAATAAGAACTGCTTCAGGCAAAATACACTTGATATGTTGCAAATTATTTAAACCATCCTTGCCAAGGTCCATAGGTCATAGTATTTGTCAAGGAAATGTTGATCCAACCAATCCCTACCACTTATATTCAACCTAAACCGGTTATGGACTGCACCTGAATTGTTGTCTTACATGAATCAATTCATACATAAAAGTGCACAAGGGCTCCATGACACCTAATGTTACAGACACAGTTTAGGTAACAAGTATCCTAAATGTACAGTACATCTTGCCCGATGCCTCGCTGGTACGAGTGTGATATGAGTCAATAATTCTGAACTATGTCCCTGTTAATATTGGGACACAAATTCTTTATGTTCACTTTTATGTATGTCAGATATTGTCCTTGTGCAGTTTTTCAATTCTAAATAAAAATTTTGTAAACCGATTTGGAATGTAATTTGCAGTTTCATAGTGAATCTAATTCAAAGTAATATCGAGATTGAGCAATAAAATATTTTTGATTTAATAACAAAAAAAAAAATTAAAAATTCAAAATATGATTTTTGTTTTAAATAAGCCTGAAGCATAAAGGTCAATTCTTCTGTAAATTCATCCAAAGATTTTGATAATTAGACAGAGAAAATAAATAGCAACAAAAATGTCATAATATTACACTTAATTTATAAACAACACAATATAATGTAATATGCAATACCAAAACATAATTAACTTAACGTAAAATGCACCTATTTCAACTAGGAACTATTTGTTGTGAAGGGTTTACTATTGAGTTGAAATTCTTGTCTTGATTATAAAACATGTTGCACATATAAATATCACTACAAACTGTTCTAAGATATGCCATTTAGCATTCTTTTGCTTTCTTCAGACTGAATTTATAACAAAATATGATCATTACAAACTGTAAACTATTAGATATTTAGTCCTAGCTAGTCTATCACAGTAAAATGTTAACTCGCTTAAACCCGAAAACATCGAATTCATAAATCATTAAATCTTATAAACATTGAAATTTTTTTTTAATGATTTAATTGAATGATTTTCACTACAACACACACATACTATATTTTTTTTTACAAATTATTTTTATTCTATTAATAGGATAAAAAATATTAATGATCAATTAATGGAATGATAAATTTAATGAATCTAATGTAAATAACCACTTTGCAATCAAAAGTTAGCGAGATTCAAACATTTATTGCTACATTTATATTGTGTTTCTTTGACAAAGTTATCATTCCGCCATTTACATACATCGCATGTACAAAATAATATCTTTATGAAACAATATATTCTTTGCAATATATAATAGGGAATTCCCTGACAATTTTCATATAAAAGTATATTATTTTGAAACAATAGAAATGTTTAAAAACTGTATAAAATGATGACCACTTTATAGATGGTTTGTTCTTTGTACCTAGTGCCCATCGGAGTCTAAAATGAATGCAAAGAACATTTGCAAAAAAAGCTTAGACGATTGACACTAAGATTTTTAATATAAAAAAACTTAAAAGCAAAGTGACTGTGGAATCTGATTGCATCAAACTTTGAAAGTTAAGTAGGTTTTACTTTAATTTTGACTAGAGTAATCTAAGAACCATGTAAGTACACGATATTGTGTTCCGATAGATTATTTCGTTTATCTTAGTGTCTATATATTATAATCACATTCAGTGTATCATAGTAAAATGTTGCACCGTGATTAACAAGTTTATGCAGTTCTGAGTTTTGTTAATATAAATTTAGTCGACCAATATTCTTCTTGTTGTTTCAGCTCTCTTTAATGTATTCACTAATCACTTAACTTGGAAGGAAAATATCAGCCATTTTATGTATCGATCGTTCTCTCACTTTTTAATTTTGAAATTTTCAAGTTTCAAGAATTGGGAATGTGAGATTAAGTGTTTTTTGTTTGATTTCTGCCAACTGGACGTTTTTGAAAAAAATAATATATAAAGTGCAATGGCAGAAAATGGAATTTGTACTGGTTTCAAATATTGGTAAATTTTTATTTATCCGGAGATGCAATATTACTTAAATCAGATTTAAAATATACTACAATATAACAATAAATAACCCAACAGAGAGCTAATGAAAAGAACTATCTTTTTTAGAGAGGGCTCAGTCCTCGAAAATAAACCATCTTTGAGCAGACAAACTATCATTTCATAATTATCAATTTGTTAGGTGGTGAAGTGATCTATTTTTCCCAGATAAAGCTTAAGTCAGTTTCTTTCCGTTGGTTACACATAACTAAAATAATAAATACGGTTACAAACTGTATCTATCACCGTTAGACGTAGTTATAAATTCTCATTTCGACAACATAATACATATATATACTTTTATGAACATAGATAAATATTAAAAGCAAACGATCAACGTGTGATTTGTAAGTACATAAACTTAAAATTTAACCAATTACAGGTCACGGCATCCGACAATAATCTAAACTTATAGCTATATTTACTGCACGCTGACCTAAAATTGTCGAACTTGGTCTATCTATAAAATATACTGTACACAATTTTCAAACGGATGGCAAAGTTCGTGAAGTAACACTACGCGTTGTCTCTCTGATGGCTCGCCACTGCCGCCACTAGTGCCGCCCCGCGACCGCTCCCGTCTTCTGACAACATGAGGTCGAACTGAAAGTACCAAATAATTTATTTGTTATCTTGTAGTATTCTTGTAGCTTCTACTTATAATTGGTGCGCACAGTATTTCAAACTGAAGCTCTTAATTATAATCAGTATTTTATGTGCTATTTGTTAATAGGACTTAACGAAAAAAAGGGTTATGTTTTTTATATTATATAATTAAATCCAAGCTGAATCAACAATTTACTGTTAGGCATTGTGCATGATGTGTGTAAGACGAATAAGGATATAGTGAGATCAAGCATAAGTCAACTTATCATTAGTTACTGTAATAGCCTGTCTGTCGTAAAAATCTCAATGATCCTGGGGCCTTAGCACCTATGTTCTAAGTACATAAATACGAGTCGAGTTTTTGTGGTGTTGGATGGAGCACTGGAGCAAATTGACACATGCCGCTAAACTTGCTTTTAATATAATAATTATTGTGTTGGCTCTAGTTATATTAACATAAACTAATACTATGTGACATTTTTATGCGGCTGTCTTAATTATAGTAAACTAATATGTAAAGATAATTTTTCAAAGTATAGCGTAAAACCACTAATCTCAATCTTAATGTTAAATAAATAAGTGAAACGAATGCTAAATTTTATTGAGGCACACACAGTTCAATGTTATTTACATAAACATCGCTAAGCATCTAATTAATTAAGTTCTTTTTCTCTTCTCTGTCCGAGATACGTCCATGGCCTAGACCTAACTATCCTTGCGGGTCTAGGTTGTGAACGGTTGGTAGACATCCGTATTTATTTCTATCTGGTAATATCACGATAGGATCAATTACGACACGATAGCATTGTTTATAGTAATTAGGCCTCGTTAGCACAAGCAGCTTCTTAACACGTGTTGAGAAAGCATTGAAATTGAAAATAGTATGGGCACCCATACCTATATATGTTTACACGACGGCGTGTGAACAATGATTGGGCCACGACGGATGGCTATTTTATAATGCGATTAAAAATATTTCGCGTGAACTCCTAACTATTCAATTCTAGAATGCTTACAGAAATAACAGCATTATTGTAATTAAGAGACAAGTAGAATTTTTCAGCCCCCAGATCCACGTTTAAAAGTAACTATTCGATCTGGAACTATGGCCTTGGACTCTTGTTTAGAATATGATAAAACGGTTAAGGAATTTGATTGTTATTTATCATTGAATTTACGTCAACACATTTATCGAGTGAACATTGAACCGTTTCGCTATGGTATCAACGAGGGGGCTCGCCGGCCACACTGTTATCGTCAGAGATTACCAATTGCGTGGATAAATATTATTATTTCTGTGTGAGATTTTCATTGACCTCGAGTGATTAAACTCTTTATCTTAACATTTTTATTGTACGTAGTTATTTATCTTTTGACTATTGTTCCACGTCGCAGTACTTCCAAAAAGTAGGTACATATTATTCTTTGCGGTTTTATGAACCCTTATTAATATTCTTATTCAACAACAACACATCTCAAGCCAGTTCCGTAATAGGAAGGCAAAGAAAACGGGGTGCAGAATTTTATAAGTTTTATGAATACTAAGTAGTATTTTTAAATAGTACCTATTATAACCACGCACTACATAACTTACACTACCTAGTTAGGTAGGTAACTGGCTAGTCTCTCTAGAGATGGCTACGGCGGCCGAAATTCGGCTAAGACAACATTATCATCTTTCGATAAAAGGGCTACACACAGAGTATCTTTCTGTACGTACCACTAACACATGTTAAAGCTGCTAGTTGAAACCTATGTCGTATGTTGAAGCGTTACGCTGGACCGATCACGGTTCACACGTTTTTACACCAGCATTTTTTCATTAGTCCATAAAAAATATTAAAAGTTGTAGACATTTACCTGTATGCCGGGGTTGACGAGTTGCCCGATCTTCTCCGTCATTAGCGTGTGGAAGTGCGGATGGAAGCGGTACACGGAGCCGTCGATGCCGACGGTGACCCGCGGCTCGCCCATCTTGTTGAGCAGTGTGGCGATACCCGCCGACACGAGGTAGGCGGCGCGTCGCGACACGGACTCGCACACGTAGCGCACCGCGGCCATGTCTGCCTCCGTCGCGTGCGCTAGACCTGCAAGGACACAGGACTTAGCTCGAAGTCTTTAACACCTATGCACAGCAAAGCAATGCATTGCCGCGTTTAGGAATTTACTGAATGAGGTTCGTTTTTATGTACTTTTAGTAGTTTTAGCTACAGTAGTGTGTCGAGCAGTATTAAGTTTTACTCAGTCGTGTGGTCTTTCGTATTTTTTTATGCAGCATAACATCTCTTTTGCACAGCCGCTACGACATTATTCGTCCAATTCGGCTCCAAAACAGTTATAGCACTAGCTATTAATCTGGATCCTAGTGATATAGTGCGCTTATCCAAAAAAGGGTGAATCGCATCGTAAAGAGGAACTTATGCTGCATAGCAGGCGAACATCTCGATCATATGATACCGCCTTGAAAGCCCATTAAAAGGGACGGGGCGAAGTAGGGCAACACATCTGTATATGCGAATGTTATGAAGCGTCGATGGTCCCACTATGCCATATAAAAGAGAGGTCCCCTCATTCATGTTTTTCATCAATTTAACGGTACCTATCGCACCGACTGGTCTTTGAGGCGAGTTGAGTTAGGCCTGGTGGAGCACCCTTTAGAGCGAGACCAAATGCATAAATGTACTACTACTTGTCTAGAAGAAAGTCAGTGCCGAGTAAATTGCGAGTCGCCATGTACAACTATAGTTTTAGCAACGCTTCGATTTGTTTGAAACATGTCGTGGCAGTAAAGTGGGCACTTATTGTCACGTTTTATTGACATCACAAAAAGCTTTTAAACGATATCCGTCAACTGTTTTAACAAACAGTGATAAGACGAAAAAATTATCGATACGTAGGTATGTAGCAGCTGAGACCCTCAGTTTCACCCGCGTAAAATATAATAATTAATGAAAGAATAACAAAACTTACACACCTACAAACTTTCGCGTCCACTTTATGTATGTTGTAGTCACCTTATTATTTTACGGGTGGCCGTTTTCAAAAATAGAGCCGTTTGGTACTGTGGCAGGCCAAAAATTAGCCGGATAGATATTGCAAGACATTTTTCAAGAGGGCGGCAGACGGTTACTTTAATTGAATGTCTTGACTTTAGACAGTGATAGTGATTGATACAAGCATGAAATAAGGACATGTGTTTTGAGTGCCAATAAACAAAATAACCTAACCACAATGGCTAGTGTATTATGTGGCTCTTGTTATTTATTCGCTGGCGAAGCCGGGGGCCCATTGCTAATTTATAATACATTTTGGTAAAAAGTAAGAGTCCGTACACACTACGTAATGAATAAATAATATTTTTTGCCTCATACCATTATCTACTAAGCCTACGTTCGTTGCAGGATCACAGGAGTGGTTGCGGTAATGAGAGAGCATCTATACTCGACATGACAAGGGTCGATACCAATCAATGTACGTCCCGCTAGTTTGATTTTATGGCCTATGTCCAGCAGTGGAGCAGTATGGGCTGATAACGAGGACTCAAGGCATATTAGTCCTCTGTGCGTAAAAATTAAAATTAAATTTGCGGGAAGTTCATTGCTGGTAAAGACATAAGGAAAAGGGGCAGATACGTCGCGCTAAGTGCGCTTTGTAACAGATTTGGTTTAAGAAGAAAGGTTTAAAATTGTCATAGATATTTCCTTGGGTTTATTTAAAGTGCGTGTTAAACTATTGCAGGGCATTCCGTATTATTGAGTATTTTGGATCATTTCGAAGATTTTCTAGAATTTTTATACATTACTTAAGACCTCTGCTCTATAATTTAATTTCAGTGGTAACGTCATATGGTAGCCGAGGAAAAGGCTTAAAACATGCGTTTCGTAAGTGACCTCTAAGCCTGTTGAGATACGCAACATATTTTATCATTCTCTCGTTATCGAGTTACTTGAGGAAATCGTTAGACTGCATTACACGTGCGGGACCATGCAACTACATGATACAATAATTGATGTCGTAATGTAGTTTTTGTTGTAAACGTTTTATTATTACTATAATTCTATTGCTTTAGTATGTTTAATAATTACTATCGTTATATTTTATTTTAGATACATTATATAATTCAAGCAAATCAAATATGTCACCACTCCTATCCCCCACGGTCATGATCCTCTCCATGAGCCAAACGTTCTCGTCAGCGCCGAGGCCATTTTAGCTACCGCGCGCGAGCTGTCCCCGACGTCAGAGTCGGTGGAGGAGGGACCTGTCGATCCCTCTAGCCATGATAATAAGAGTTAAATAAAAAAACCTGATTCTAAGTATTTACTGAATTTACCGCGAGAAATTGCCTCTAATGACGACATAAATGATAATGATATAATGACAATCACAAAATAGTAAATAATAAGATACTGAAGCTACTTGTGAAGCCGGTACACGTGAAAATAGTGATTGTCAGTTGATAGAACAGCAACTGAAATGCAATACAATTGTGAACTACGCCAGAATACATGTTCAAAACAATTGACATCAATTTGCCGCGTTTATTCTCAGAACCAAGCGGTATTACGAGAATTGAATACCTATTTGTTATATTCGTTATCATCAACGCTGTTATCAGTAGAGGAACTGTGGTGTCATACAGTACAGCAGTGGTATGGTGCAGCAAGACAAAATTTAGTAAGAGTTAGAACATGCTGGGCTGACATGGCCAGAGATGGGACACGACCGGGGAGATATCTCTTGCTAAAACGATGCAACGCCGTAAAGTGATAGCTATACTGTCCTCATGCGGTGTGTATTTCAGGTGTCTCATGAAGGTGGAAGGGAAACGCGTCGGCATAATCTCTATGCCGATGTTTGTGGACTGCTCGAGAACAAGATGTGTTTTAGTACGTACTTAGAAATATATAAACACCTTAAAACAGTAACTGTCGCCGGGGCCATATTTAGGGGAGCGCAGGCGGGGCATTTTACCGACAAAACATAGTTCACTGGTAACTTAAATATAGCGTTATTTTAAAAATAATGGATGCCTACAATATACGTTTAAGATTATTTTTGTATATATAATGTTCACAGGGTGTCATGATCACGTACTCCAATGTCATCTTTGTTTGTGTCCCATCGTATATATGGCGGCAATACACAAAACTGGAAGATAACTTTTTGAGACGACGTTTTGCTAATAAAACTTACCCAAATCTTCCATGATTTCCTTACAGCTGGTGAAATCTCCAATCTTCTCCGATTCAATTTCCGACACGTACTTTGTGTAGAACATTCCCTTCTCGTACAGTAGGTCCGACCCGCGGCCGCCGAACAGCAGCCCCATCCTCGTGTACTTGACCAGCGCCAGTCGGACCAGTTCACCCATATACATTCCCGATATCATCTTCTCTTGTCTGAAAACGTACGTAGACAATGTTTAGTAATTATTTCTGTACTGTTTTGATATTTACACATAAATATCCAAATATGCGCATCTCTAGTACTTCCGACTTACACATTCGGATACAGGGAGTGCGAACAAAGGTGCAGGAATATCGTTCGGGGTTAAGTTGTGTAAATTCATTGGATAGGGCCTCCTGTCTCCAAATATAGATAAGAATTAAATTGAATGTTTCGTTCGTGCTTTTTTACGTACGTAGGTACTTTTTTTCTAAACGGGGTCCTCCATTTCCGACTAAACCAAACCGATTATTACACCATTGCTTATCAGTCGACCTTCAAAATTTTGCCCAATGTCGATATACTTTTTTAGGATCATGACCATTATTAATTTGAATGTGAACTAATAGTTGGAACTTATAAACCTCTATGAGCTTAATATAAATTAAAATAAATTTGTAATTATGTAGAACTGTAGAATAACTTGTTAGCTACAAAAAATAATTACTTTTGTAACAGTTATGACGAATCCATTCTTTTTGCGAATCAGTA
This sequence comes from Eumaeus atala, assembly GCA_017140195.1. Taxonomy (NCBI): domain Eukaryota; kingdom Metazoa; phylum Arthropoda; class Insecta; order Lepidoptera; family Lycaenidae; genus Eumaeus; species Eumaeus atala. Next base: position 459,316 of record JAFELO010000421.1, on the reverse strand, counting down.
CATGCAGAATTCAAATTTTAGACTGTAGGAAGTTTCCGTACACAAAGATAATAATTACAATGTAGATAAGACTACGTGTGGGATAAATAATGATATCTTTTGCGAGATTTCATAGTTTTACAAGGGAGATAACATCGACCTTGGCAACATTTCACTGACGTGCTAATAACGCGCATTGGTTCATTATACTATAAACATTGGCTATCGAACTAGAGACGAGAGGACGGACAACGCGAAAAGCGAACAGCCTCTTACAGTATTCGATTTCTTTGCGATATCCGTGCGTGTAAATTTAAATTTGGAACTTTGCAAAATGGCGCCTTAAAGCAATTTTTTTATTAAAAGATATAGAATCAATGACACCGTTCATTGATGTAATCAAAGGTATGTTGTCGTTTTTTAAGGTTATATAATCTTTAATAAATTATTATTCAGAACGAATTGAATTCGATAGCGGTTCAAATAAGGAATTTTCTCGCTCGAGCTGTCTGTAAATTATGGCCAGTATTCAAATCTAAACTAATTATATCTATGGTGGTATTATAGAAATCTTAATTAAATCAATTACTCATGACTGATTTTTTTTTATCGCGAACGTTATAGTGCTGACCTAGTTGTTATCATGGAACCATCCGCATGACGATTATCTTTTGCAAGTATTGCGTCTATACGTATGTCGCATACTATAACGTCAAGTAAGTACGTAATATATGGAAACTGTTGTTCTCATTCCCGTTTATGCATTCAGTAATTCAATAAGGTCGGTATTTCATTTTATCGTATCCTAAATCATATATTGCAGGGTTGAATGTCGTGATAGTATTTAGCTACAGGCATACCTACTTTCCTCGACTATAATCAGTTAAATTAAAGAAAGCTGGTAATAATAATTTTGTGGGTAAATACGAAAATAAAAACACCGTCTCACCTTACAAGTTGCAATTATTTTCGAATTTTACACTACATTATGTAAGCGTCTTTCATGTAGTTTCAATTTGCAATTTTACTGATACCTAATCATTAAAATTCCATAATTAAATCAGTTTTTAAAATATGAACAGTTTTATTTTAATAATAATGGCGTGCACGCTTGGTCATGTGTAACCAGATCAAACCAGTTACAGCTAGACGCTGTGAGAAAAATATTCGCGAGGAAGTGTAAATTGAAGGTTGCATGCAGCACTGCTCCGACACCTGTCTCAGTTTAATCAACATTGGACACTATAGCTTATAGCCTATACAATCTCCTTGCAATCACACGATAAGAGCATTAAAAATTAATCATCAGCTTATAGAAATCTACATCCTTATTATTTCCATAGAAGTCTGTGATTTGTAGATAAAATTATTTGTTTATAATTTTCATGTCTTGACATTTTTATGGCATAATTTTTTAGGATAGTAATTCTAACGAAAATTTTCTCATGCCAAGTCTAGTCGTCATTGTTCATTTACCCAACTTATAATATAACTGTGTCGTGTAACATTAACTGACGTTTCTTTTTTTGAGTTCTGACTGTTACCTGTTGAAAGTAGTCTATAGTTACGTTTCAATTTTTAGACGAAATATTTACATACCTTTAAGTTGAAAAGAAACAGCGCTTGAGCAATTTTAGTTCTATATATAGCAACATAATGCCAGAGATATCTAAGGAAATACCAGACATGAAAACTTCACAAGGCCTAATTTCGCGGAACGTAAAATTGCAAATATCTTCAGATCGTTTTTTCTAGGTAAGTAAGAGTAGCGCACGATTTAATCGCGTCAAACAAACAATGAGTAAGTTGTGACCTCAGCTATCCCAAGTGAGGTCGATGATCTTTGTACATTTAATTATAACTCACAGACTAGACCGGTTTCTTTTTACTTTTAATTTTGTATTAAGTAGGTCAGTGTGCAGTGTTATTCCATAGAGAAAATATGACTGGATTACATTAAAAGTTAGAAAAGGCGCTTACGTTGAAAATAGATACAAATAGATATCCAAATCCCGAAAACAAGAGCACAGTACATAGGTACTTAATAAGTAAAAGATAATATCAATACCAATTATCGAATATAAAGCGCGCAACGCAAGATTGTAATTTGTAACAATTATATATACATGACGTTTGTAAGAATTCGCAAGTCGCAAGATAAGATGTAAAAACGTCGCGATGAAAGCTAATGTGAAAAAATATTTAACGCGACTGAATTCAAAACTAATAAGTAATTGACCTTCATAATTGATGTACTACGTTTTAATTCAAACATATATTTGGTCGACGAGACCACCCACATATCCGTATGGTCTAGTCCATCAGCGGAGCGAAAGCCTATGGTAAACTTTAACTGCGGTTAGAATGCTTCTTTATCCAGAAGATATAACAATAACTTACGTATAGTATCATACATTTTATATGATGATTTGGAACATATCACTATTGCGTCAACAATACAACTAACATTAATCATTCTGACCGAATGCTCTCTTTTGCGCGTGGGCAAATTTTTTTACGTTTTTGCAAGGATAGAAAGTAATAGGCGTTGACCTTAGGACGTTCTTGAGCGTTCGGACGTCCGAACAAAATCTGGCACGTGAGCGATACTGGCGGTCGCGTACGATTGCTCTTTGTCTCAACTGCCTAAAGCGACATTACGTACGCGACATACCGTTTTTGTCTTGTACCGTTAGCCATCTGCCGAGTAGGCTAAACGTTGACCATTGGAGAGGATGAGACAAAGCGTCATACGCTTGCGATGTGCAAATAAGACATACTACTGATTAGTACATTTTAGTATACAAAGAATAATGACAGATATTTGAATTTGATGCTACAACAAGTGCTGCTCGATGTAAAAAAGTGATGACAATTCCAGACACGGAAACCAAAGCTGGGTTACAATTCAACGAAATGTATTGCACATTATTGTAAGTGACCTTACTTTTATTTCCGCAGAATCGTCACAACTTTAATATGAATTTTAGGTAATTAACTTTTAAATTTAACTTTTTAAAAGCACTGCGCCTATGCCAAAAGTGTAGCGGAATAGGCAGTGAAAATATGATCTTATGTAATGCTGGCTAAGCATGTAAGGGTGTGATCATTCTGGAATTATCAACCGGCAGGGACCATAGTACTTATATTCTGATGGTATAATATATTTGTGGCAAGGCAGATATGTAAGGATCGTAATGATACTGCTGTAAGACTACTGGGTATTTAATCCCATAAATGTAATAACTTACATCTGTTTGCCAGCGTTGATGGACCTTTGGTCTATTTCCCGATCAAACTCAGTACGAACGAAGTCCAAGGCGCCATCGTCGCCGAACGCGCCCCATTCCGTATTGATCAAAAGATGCTCTTTGTCTTGAGGGCCATCGAACATTTCACAGTTTTCAGTCTTCTCTACGTAACACGCATTGCTGCCCGTACCTATTGATATAACATAATATTTAGTTACATTTATATATTGTACAAATGTTGAAACCCAAACCAATATCAAAGCTAAAATTACAACTACCTGACCTTTAACTAAGTTGAACATAAATATCTACACGTAACTCCACACCAGATATAGTTAGTGGTTTATACACGCATTAGCATCTCATACTTTAAACAAAAATAAATACACTAGCACAAATTGGGATTTGAGCCCAAATCCTGATTTTCGAACAATGGGGTTTTCGTTAATTACTTGTTATTTGAAATTGTCACTATTTTCCATCACCACGAAGTTGTGGCTGCTTTGATGTTCCCCAATATTTATCGAAACCTACTGATGACGTCACTCTGGCTGACGCAAAATGATGACATGCCATGATATACAGTCAAATAATGGTACCTACTTGTTATGAGCAAACTGAATAAAACAAAGCAGACGGGTTATTTCATTCGCGTTACACGTTCACACAATTTGGTGTTAAGTACAAGTTTTGGTTAACACGATGTAACCTAAATAAAAATTTACATCACAAAAATGACTTTGCAAATAAAACTGCGCTCATAATCATAGATATCATTATTATGATGAATATATACAATAATTGGTCGAGTCATAGCATGCGCTACAAGTTACAGCCACACCTGAAATCAAAGTAGACCTACCAACGATGAGTCCTATTTTGCAGTGAGGATTTTTCCACGCACAGGACATCAAAGTGCCCGTGGTATCATTCAGTATTGCGCATACATCAATCTGTACGTCCTACAAGAGTCAGAAAAAAACATGCAATTAAGTAGAGAATAGATTTCATTCCAGTTCATGATATACCCGTTCGTTGATGATGATCGATAGAGGCTTTCGTTGCATAAATACTCACATTTTTAAATATGTATTTCAAAACAAAATTGAACTTTATTGCTTTTATAAATTTGCGCGAATATCGTTAATAACTTTGAAACCACTTACGATGGTTTCTACTGGGGTGCATTTAAGCAGGACAAATTCTTACTTTATCCGACGTTTTGGTCTTACATTATTCATGGTTAAGGAAGTACCAATAAGCTCCCGACCATGGTGCAAGCCCTGTCGTGGAGGTGGGGCTCAGTAGCCTGAGGTGGATCGGAACACCTTGGGCGAAGCCAATTAAACCGAGGGAGCCGCACCTTGTACCCCTTTCATAAGAAGAGGGGACAAAAGAGAAAAGAGCAAAAGGAGGCGGCGCTTTTGCACTGTCCAAAGTTGGTGGGGTTGTCCTGTGGTGCGGGACAACCCCATTTGTGGTGGTGGTGTTGGTCCCACATAGGGCTAACAGCCGTCGAGGTGTCCTGATGGCACTCGTGGTGGTTTTTGTGGGTATTCGGCACCCCGTGCCGGCGAAGGCGCGCTAATGCGTTTCCCCGAGTCTACAAGAAAAAGGACCAATATGCTCCCCGTTCCATAGCAGCTATAAGATGACCGACACGAGAAGTGACTAGACGTGTTTAAATTGACCGGAGTAGAATCCATGGAAGTGGCTTTGTAGTCACTATTGAATTACGTTTCTTCACGTTTGCTAAAACATTGAATTTTGATAGGCTGAGGAAAAGGTTGTTAATATAGTAATTGTTATCGAACTATCATGCAAATGAGCCCAGTAAAAGAGAGAAGTGTGTGAATTGAAAAGTTCCCGATCTCTATAAATAATGGAAATAAATTATAAACCGTAAATTTAAAAAATCATGCGACATGTCCTGAACAGGAACCAATGGCATTTTGGACGACGATCTGAGAATTTCGCATCCGAAAACCTCTATTCGGCTCTCCGTTGGCTGAAAATCATGCCCTTATATAACGAGAGAGCTATCATCGTCAACTCACCGATAATGACTCCTATCCGGCAATCGCGTTGCTTAAATGCACAGGACATAACGGTGCCAGTTGCATCATTAAGGATGCCCATCACAGAAATTGACAGATCCTGTAAATTTTGTGTTCATCTTTTACCAATTTTGTAGAAAAAAAAATCGAAAATTCGAATTTTCGATCCGGTCCTAGTTTTAATTAAGCCTTCAATTCTTATGTACAATTAGAAAAAGGGTGCAATTTTCAAAAAGCACATTCAAGATACTCACTCCTCTTCTTGCGATGGCATCCTTAAGTAGCTGTACAACATCTTCGCCTTCGACTCCAGAACATGAGAATCCTTTGGTCCAACGTTCTAAGTGTCCTCTGGTTAAACCAAGCTGCTTTAGTGGAAAACTGAACGTAAACCCAAGCGCTAGCCGTTCATTATATACATTATATTCCTAGAATAATAAAAAATAACAGTTTTATAGATTGCACACTCCTTAAACTTATTTCTTTACGTATTTTCGCTATGTATCATACCTTCATGAAATTTGCTAAACACTCAGCGATGTGGTCGAACAAAGCTGTTCCTGTACCAGTCATTATGTGCTTTGGGACAGCGTAAATTTTGGATTGCATATCAAAGTGATTATCACCAAGGTTTATAATTAAAACTCTAAAATTTGTCCCTCCTAAATCTAGGGCTAAAAATTTACCTCGTTCTGTAATAAAAAAAATATGTCAGTTTCATTCTACGGTATACCTATGTTATAAGCTTTAAATTTGTTGTTATTACCTTTTCCGGTAGGCAAATCTTGAATGTAAGTAATCCAGCACTTCACAATAGATTTTGCGTGAGTGTCCTTGCCGAGGCCTTGCTGTAATGCGTTATGTAGTTTGTTCATAATTTCTCTTAAAGTATTGTCGTTTAACTGAAATATTTCGCATTCTTCTCTCACCTGTCGACAAAAATAAAAACTATTAAGTAAACTAAGTGTATAATTACATTATTCACAAACGTAAGATAGCTCATCGAAGAAATGTCACAAATAAAAATATTAGAAATTTTATATTAGATTTTTATTGTTGTGATCATAAACAAATCCTGAACGATATCAATCCAAAAAGAATGTAAATATATTTTTAGAAATCAATTAATTTGAAAAGAAACACACACATGAAAGTTCACCTCTGTTATATACCTAGATTTAAATTCGATACAAGAACCTTTAAAGGCTTATTATATGTATATTTGCTGTGACTCTGTTTAATTTCTTCCAAATTGTCATTTATTCGACATTAAGTAAACTCATGTTATTTCGGATCTTTATCTGTTGATATTATTTATGCATGAAAGACATTACCCGACTGAACTTACTAATTGATACGTTGAAAGGGTTATAATCTATTATTAATACACACCATTTATAAATATTAAAAGAATACATAGTATTTATCAATTTTATGCTTGGATTAGATGATTTTATTGAATATATATTTTTAGGATATTCTGCGAAGTTCTTTAAATGTATAATTTTTTTAATTTAGATTTTTTTTACAAAAAAAATCGAAGTATCGAAATTGAGATAAAAAACGCGTTGTTTGTGTACTGTAATAAAGATATATATGGTTTTTACCAAATATTTTTTTTGTTTACTATTCATAGGACGTCACAACGACTTTAAATAATTTCTAGGGAACGCGCGAAAATTTAAATTTCATACTTCTAACGTCCTAAAGAATAAAATAAAAGTGATTCCTTGCTTATTAAATATAAACATGAAAACCTCAAAAAAATCGTTCTGTAGATCAAAAAAATCTTTAAAGTTTATAGGTTTATCACGCAAGACCTTCAAATATCGAGATCCTGGTTGTGACAACATTTCTAACAATATATGAATAAATATAAAAAAAGCTAGAACTTAAAAAACTGGTTTAATGATATATATGATATCCGAATAGGAAGTTACATTTTGCCAGATTGTCGTTGATACTGACTGGCATTGATATATTAACGCTAGTCTACTAAGTTCTACATTCTTCAGACGCCTGGTATTGATGAGACTTTTAGCATTTTTTTTAGTATCAATAGTGGAAACGTTGCATAGTACCGGAATTTATTTATTAATTACAAAATTTACGGATTTTAAATGAAGGTAACTACTTAAAATTATCCATCATTATAAAATATATTTAGAACACAAAGAAATCAGCTAAATAAAATGGTATATTTTATTAATAAAAGTTTTATAGGTTTTATGTAATTATCTACATAAAATAACTATACCCACTAGAAACAATCATCACAACACACAAAAATCGAATAAAGAATTTCACGATACGTACTTATTTAGTATAAGGAAAAAAGTCAGATGAAACGTACTACCTACAATAACAATACAGGAAATTATTGGTAGTTTCCAAAATCTTAAGTGAATAATAATACCTATTTTAGAACTAGTATTTTCATGATTTTTAAATATCATTGAAATTTCAATGGTTTTAATTATTCCAAATAGCAATAAGTATATGCTACTTAAGCATATACTTGATTAAGAATGAATTTTACATAAAAATATTTTTTAAATTAATTGTATTTCCATTTTTTCGCTTTAATATATTTTGATTTCACATTACCACTGGCGGAAAAGTCATAGTTTAATATCACTTATTCACTACGTTTCACAAGGTCAAAACGGTCATTACAACACTAGTGCTGTGCATTAACGTTAAGGTTACTTTCTAACAAATTCAGTTCAAAAGCAATAAATAATCACGATATGCCAAAACTTCAACTCACCAGACTTAAGTTATTAATAGCCATACCCATCTTGAATTTTATTCACTTATTTTTGTAATTAAACACTATGCGCGAGCCGTTTCCGACACGACTTACCAAACCCACAAAGAAATGAGAAATACGGTTGCCGAACGAATCTTACACGGTACAACCGTACACTTCGCTCGAACACAGTATACACTAGCAAGTAGCAGCGCTGGCGAATGGCGATTGTGCTATTTCACAGTACACTGCTGAATGTTGGCTCGCGTTCTTTTCCATTCATAATAATAAACTACTGTTGTCTCATTCACACGCGAATATTTTACGCTCAATAGAAGAGTAAAACAGTATGTTGCTTATGTCAAAACAATTAGATAAATGCGTTTTTTGCAAAATGGGTGTTTGAATATTTTAAAGGCTCATATTATAAAAATAAGTAAATAACTTTTCATTTAATGTAATTCACATTCTCACATTACATATATAGTTTCCATTATTGTTATCTTTTTCCTCGGAACAACGCACGGCGCGCCTCTTGTTGTTTGAATCTGATTGGGCGAAGCGTGGGCTCGCTCTCTACGTCACACGATTCCTCGAGTCATCGTCTATCTATATTTACATTCAGTACCCATTGCATTACGTTTCACACGTACAATTTACAGAATATGCAATAGTTGAGGGCCATTGCGCCATTAAACATTCTATAACAGTATAACCTTACTGGTCCTATTGATTGTAAAACTTAGTACAAAAACTTTACTTGTGCATAAGTATAGTAAATAAGGTAAAGGATAAAGACATATTGGTAGGTACTAAATAGTTTTTTTTATCATCCATGTAAGAAATTTGCCTTTAACACTGATCCTAACATATGATACCATACTAACGTGACACACATACATCGCCTTGTACAGTCCGATCTCGGTACGCGTTGGTAAGTCGGATGCAAACATAGGCCTTAATAGCGCTCGGGCTGCCCTCGTCTGGATGACCTGACGGTCAACTTGCGGGCCCATCTGTAGATAGTGGTCTATGTTACACTTGAGGTACATCACCGAGGAATTCCAAGACAGTTTCAGCCTCGGAACCTTAACCGCCCCGTCATAGTGCGTTTCTGGCCGACAAATATCGAAGCAGTTTTCGCCACGTTGACGGACATTCGCCACCTGTCCAACCATGGGGATAGCCCCTCCAGTAGTCGTAACAGTGATGTCGGGCCTGCCAGATGAGAAGAAGTAAGCGCTGTCCACCGCGAACAGCGCAAGGAGCGCATCATCTTCACCTTCTTTCAGTTGCCCGCGAAGGGTGCCCTGTGACACTCCAGCGCGGATTGGCCTTGGGGCGGATAGTCGGGCTACGTTGGCGGGCGCCGCAAGAGTCGGTCCGGACTGATACTCCATTAGCCCTGTGCCGGTGGTACATTTATTGCTGTAGTCACGGGTTTGGGTGGGATTGGTAGACTCACCTTTATTTTGTATTAGATTTCTAAGTGTCATTTGGAATAGTTTATATTAAATATTCGGTTTAAGTACCTCAATTTATGCAAATGTTGTTTAGCTACTCACATTTTGTTTATTAGGGTAATTATGTTTGTTTGGCATGTAAATCTGTGTAGGGATGGAGTAATTTTGTTCATTGATTATTATTACCAGAACTAAGTGAGACGAACAGGTTTTATTGGTGGGTAAAATTTGACTAATTCTAGGAACTATAATGAATACCAAATACAGATACTTAGTGTTTGGCATCAATGATAACTTTAAGTTTTAAAGTCAGCATTGCAATATTAACTGAACCCCACGACAAAAATAATATTTTTATAATGTCACGAGTTGTGTTAGATTTCCGATAAGGGAACCATTTCATTTGTCGGGATAAAATTATATTCCAAAATGGACTAACAAATTCAAACCTTCATTCCGACTTTCACACTTATAATATTATTATGATTAAAATCGATTTAATAATTTTATTTAGTTATATAACTTTTAAATCATTTATATAATTACGCTCCAACTACATGCTCAACATCCTACCTGTATCATTACCGATCTAATGAATGCCGAGCATTGACAATGTATGCCAGTATACGGATAAATCTTAGTGGGTTTTTACTACACGGTATCAAAGCTGTAACTGCTTTTCCTATGTTTGCATAAACAAAAAAAAATTGTAAATTAAAAAATATTCTGATTATATACCTACATTTTTTCCACGATTAATATGCTGTACTGTGATAAGATAGGGAAATTAACACTCTTTTTACCTAAATTTATCATTAAAATTAACCAAATAATTATATTTCAGTGACAACATGAATTCGTACTTAGAAGCCGGACTAATAAAATCTGATATGAAGGTCAATTCAAAAGCTAGAAATGTCTCTTCATCTTAGAAAAATTCAATTACTAGCGACGAACATAATATCAAATCACCAACATAATCAGCACTTATTCGTTAAAATTGTGGTGCCACACAACGGAAGTTCGACGTTTTTATACAAGTAGCATTTATAAAAGATGTTCGACCATGTCAATGCTATACACTGTTTATGCGTAAACCTTCTCAGAATGTATCGGTTACTGTGTGGTCGTAATATGAGAAACTGCGCTTTGTCTATTCACCATCAGTCATATCATCTCACATCAATCGTTAACGAATAAGCATGTTCTACAATATATTTATCCACCGCCAAACACGTCTTCTGAACATTGATTTACAAAAATACAAGATATACGATTTCATAATCGACTGTCATTGTAAAGCATATGTGATTATACGTAAACATATTTTTTTGCAATGATAGGAAGAGGTAGTGTCATGCTGCATAGGAGGAGGTAGTACCGTGAATGTTGCATGACACTAAATCCTCGTAGGCAACGGAATTGGGCCGGCACGGCGGGGAAGTATCGCTCACTTGGAGCGAGAGATACTGGCGTAAAGTGACAGAGTCACTATCGCGTTTCGCGCGGTTTGTGAGTAGTCAGTAGCCGCCTGATCGCCTGCGTAACAATTATGGGAATGTCGGAAGTCATCGTAAGGCTTCGATCCGATTCTTTATGCAATAAAAAAAGTACATGATTTTAAGTCGTTTTTACAATGCTACCTAAAAGATTTGCAAAATTTAAACACATTTCCTGCAAATGTCAACATTATGCATGTGTTTAAGTTGTTTTTACAAAATGCATAATTTGACTGTTGCACATCTTTTATATGAACGGTTTGGAGATGCTAACTGTCTATATTGGCATTTTTGTAAATCTTTGCTCTAGATATAATATATAGGTTAAATATAGTCTTTCAACGTTTTCAATTCCTAGCTGAAGGCCTAGGGCGTTGGCCATTTTTCATTATTATAAGTAATGGCTCTGATGTTCTTCGTTGATACTCATGGGAAATGTGCCCGGTTGAATGAACACTGGACATGGTCTTGGTCCTTTTGTAAAGTCCTAAAAATGTTGATTGATTAATTCACTGAATACAAATAACGTTAAGTTGTGTAAACATTTAACAAACTACGCGAGTTTATTATTCACCAATAAATCTTCACAATGCGAAACAATAATGTGAATTTTTTCGCTTAGGGATAGATAAAGGCTCAGAACGTCTGGTGATAAGGGACCGGTTACAATACAAGACATCATCAAGAGTTGAAGGAAATTATAAAATATTTAATTAAGAAGTTCATTAAAACCAATCCAAGGTAAATTCCTCATTTGGCATATCGTATAAAACACAGCCTAATGTATAATCAATTTGTATATTAATTTAATAAATTATACATTTGTGGTTAGGTATATTTTTGTTGTTGGTAAAAACAAAACAGTAAACTGTTGCATTGTATATATTGTATGTTAATATGTTCTTCATTATATTATTGTGTATAGGGCGAGAGAAATTGACACAAGTATAAGATTTTATTTAACCCTCTTGTTTACATGTTTGAAACTACTGCTGTTGAACCTTTTGGCCCGTTGTCAGTACGTGGCTGGTTATAAATAATATTTTTTTCAGCGAGAAGAATCAACATGTGTAATCTGTTTAAATAATAAGTATTATATTTTATCGGACAATTCTAACCGGTAGTAGTGAGAATAGTTGGTGACGAATGGAAGTTGGAATGTTGCGTCATTCGATATTGCTTCATATCACTTAAAAATTTTATCGGAATTTTAAATAATTACTTATATTGAACATTTTTTATATTAAAATGGTAATGCGCGGCTTTGCCCGTAAATAACAGGTATCAATATACACTAAAACCTTCCTCGGGAATAGTTCTATCCATTGAGAACAACGATCATAGACAGGTAGCTTTTGTGGACTTTGTTTTACAATATGTATATGTAGATATAACCAACGAGCAACTAGAATCACAAAGGTGACTTGTGATGCTAGTTGCTCGTTGGTTGTATCTTCTTTTACCGGAAAATAAAAACGAATTAGTTGTATACCGAAATTGTACCGGGTGACCATGCTAAAAACAGCATATACAAATCGAGCTGAAAACGATATCAATTTGGTAAAAAGTTTAAAGTCATAAGCTGTGTGAAATCTTAGCTTTTGGAGCTTATTAGCTTATAACTCTGATATATATAATATACCTTACATATTACCTTTAATAAGTTTAAAAAAATTGAGAAATCTTATTTCAAAAAGTTCCACATTTGCTAGTTGAACATTAAAAAACCGGTCAAGTGCGAGTCGGGCTCGCACATCGAGTGTGACATTGGAGCAATTGAAAGAACAAACTTCTAAAGTGGTAATGCCAAAGTGTAGTGAAATCTGTTTATAACATCGGAGAGAAATGACAAACATGTCACACTAAGACGAATGTTCTAAGAAGACGAAAATACGGTACATTAAAACCAAATCAAAATGGTAGGTAATAGAACAACAGACACATTGTCTGGTAACAGGTACCAACCAGATCGGGCAATAAGATATTATTATAGAAATAAAACGCAAAAGTATTGCCATGGATCTTGTAGTTTTGAAGTCATAATTAATATAATTAAGCTAAATACCACCAGGCTATGACAAATAGGAGCATAATGTTTGTGTATATGCCAATTATAAGCCCTACGTGATTGAAACTCAATAAGCCGATTCGATTAGTCGTACGAACACCGCACCAGACGGCTGATAAATAACAGTCCTTGATGTAGTGATAGAGGTTATTTCGTTAGTACCAGTACACCGCCGCGCCTCGATCGGAAAGATTAATCGTCTGCTCCAGTCTGAAGTATTAAGATAAAGCCCGATATCTAAAGATAGCAAATTTTATGTCTACTATGAATCGACAATACAAAAGTTTCCATTAGGTGGCATCATATCGAATCATATCGTCATCAATCAAATATTTTGTTAACTATGTAAGATAACTAGCAAATATTAGATTAAGCAAGTAACATTAAGATGAAGTACCAAGTGTCCACAATTTAGCAACAAAATAAATAGTAAATCATTTTCGACTCTTCAAATGTTACTAGAACAAGACTAGTACCCGAACGAAGCATAGACCATAAACAAATTTCATCAAAGTGTCAGTGTAATTTTTAAGCGGACATCTTGAGTTCAGCCTTGGGTTGGTCAGCACTTCGGAAATCCTTTCTGTTGGCCATGTTCTAACCCCGCCCAAGTACCAATGAGTTTCTCTAACTTGAGTAAATGTCCTGAGTGCTCTTTGTATGATGGAAAACATTGTGGGGAAACTCGGATTAGTGTAATAGAATCCTAGGTAATCTAGGGTTGGGCCTGGTTTATCTTGTGGTCACATCGCAGTCGCTGTGTGTAAAAACCGGTGAATTTGACAACAAATTCCCTATAGTACGTAACCGACGTCTATATCATCGGATATAGAATCGGGATAAGAGTGGGTCAAAGAAGGAGGCAATTTTGAATTTAATGCCAAGTTCGAGCATCGGTATAAAATCGCCGATAGATAGGTGATCCATTTTCATTAGCGAAAGCGAATGTTGGTAATATATGGTGCGCTAAAGTGTCGATGATCGATGGTTTAGCCCATCTAACCCACTAACGTACCTTGGATATCAAATAGAAACTACCATTAGGTTTAAGAAACAAAAGAGTCGCAATCTATAATACCATTTACTGGACAGTTGTGAACCATTATTTAAAGGACATAATAATCTACCTCTCACTTGTCTGTACATTTTTGAAATATGTGTTTTCGTAAAAAAATGATATAAACCTTTTCGTAAGGAAATCTGAACACACAGAGATCTAATAGACGTAACAATAATCCATACGTTCCTGTGCAAAACATAGAGGTTTTTAGTAAAAAATCACATTATATGTCAATAAAAAAATTATAATCATTTACCAAATAAATTAAAAAGTATACTAATAAATTTATTTAAAAATATTTATTTCATCTTCTAAGAAGAAAATTTTACTGTGGGGTTGATGAATATTTAAAAGACATATATATTTAATGAAGTATATTAATAATGATTTTTGTGTAAATTTTATTTAGGTAAAAGAATTCCAAGAAACATTGTACACCATTGATATGGTAGGATGTAAGAATATAAATTGTAATAAGATGTTCATGTACTACATCTCAGATGTACATTCTCATAAGGCAAATATATATATTTTTAATTTTTACTATATAATTTTTAGGGAATATTTAATGTTTATCAATTTATAAATTTCTTTTTGGAAAATTGTTAACATATATGATACCTTCATTGACAATAACAAGCAACTTCGGAGAAAACCCTGCCTACTATTTAAATAATACAGATACGGTATTTTTGACTCCTCTTAGCTGATGGTTAGGGAATATTTAATGTTTATCAATTTTTAAATTTCGTTTTGGAGAATTGTTAACATTTATGATACCTTCATTGACAATAACAAGCAACTTCGGAGAAAACCCTGCCTACTATTTAAATAATCCAGATACGGTATTTTTGACTCCTCTTAGCTGATGGATGTCCACTGCAGTTTCACCGCTTATTAT
Organism: Eumaeus atala; assembly: GCA_017140195.1. Taxonomy (NCBI): domain Eukaryota; kingdom Metazoa; phylum Arthropoda; class Insecta; order Lepidoptera; family Lycaenidae; genus Eumaeus; species Eumaeus atala. The sequence goes on along the minus strand of JAFELO010000421.1, from coordinate 444,286 downwards.
GAAACACGTCTGGCGACGGTCCCGTTAAGATTATCGAACTGTCCGTCTACTCGGTTATATAAATGTATTTTTTTTTAAGTTCCAACCTACACTAGAGAAGACTTTTTAAAAACGTCACGAACTAATTATCTTGTAGGAAATATCCGAATTCCAAAATTCTGAATTTATTTTCAATGTAATATGTTCAATTAAAAATATTATACCCAATTATCCACAAGAGTCTAGAACATGGACGTTTTGCAATAACAGAAACACATCAAAACTTTCACCTATGAATTGAAAAAAGTAAAGTGTACATAATTTATTTGCGATTTTAAACACGCGAAGTTAGATTATCATAATCTAAAAATCATGCTTCACGAGTTATATAGATTACGATGTGGCTCCAACACATAAATAGATATAACCAGTTGTTACCGCTTTTTATGTAAATATCAGACTTGATCATGACACTTGGAGAATGGAGGCCGCAAAAAATGACCAAGTCGTGGCCGCTATTTGATTAGTAGCTCACGTTTCCAAAACATTAGACTAATAAGTGTTAAATGACTAAAAGTTATATGGGAAATTGTATTGGCCTGTCATATTACTATAACATAATCAATATCTTATGCGCCCACTACTTGTATTTTATGATATAAGCCATGTATTTTGTATTGAACATAAAATTATTAATCTATTGTATACTACTAATACTAATTAAGTGAAGTGGTGTTTCTCTAATATTTGCCTTGGCGAATTTGTCACAGCGAAAACAGAGCAGACAATATGTTTATTATATCATACTAGCATCACCTGTGATTTCACCCGCGTAACTCCGGTCTTATTACTCGTGGCGTCGTGGTATATTGCCTATAGGCCTTCCTCGATAAATGAAATAACTTTTTTTTTAAATTTGCGCTTATTAATTTTGCGGTATTTCTTGAGATTCGCGCGTTCCGACAAACGTACAGACAAACTCTTCAGCTTTGTACTAGTAGTATAGAAGTAATCGGATTCATCATCCGTTGGCTAATCAAGTTCATAATAATCAACATAGTCATGTTATTTAACTGAGATAATGACAGAATGAATGAAACGTTTTTGATTGTGCACATTACAAAAACATTTTACAAACAATACGCAGAAGCAATTAAATATAATAAATGCACACAAAGAAAAACTACTGAAATTTAGAGGAGGGGCTGTTAAATGGCTGATAGTGATAACGATTTGGAAAAAAATCACAAAACTAAATGCAGACAACCATAATTACTATTTTAATGTATATATCACTGCAACATCTCAATCAAAACATTAATTTTATTGTTATTCAATGCTATAAAAATATTTGACCTTTATCGTCCTTTGACCTTTGGCTTCAAACAAATGTCAGAATTCAGATATAATATTTTGTGCTTACGTAGAACGTCTTTATTTTAAACATATTTTATAAGTTACATTTTATGTTTTAGCAATCTCGACTTTTTACTCTGTACCTTCTAAAAGTAAAAATAGAATGGAATTGTTTGACTATAAAGCCAGTATACCATTATATTTAAAATTTCATGTTTTCTTTTCAAGAAGAAGAATCTGGTTGGTGAAAAAATAGACCCCTAAGAATTTTAACAGGAGATATTGAAGTTGTGATAACGTAACCTATATTTATTGTTAACAAAATGATCCTGTAATAATTATCGTGATCTTAATTCTGATATATGTTTCATGGCAAAGGTTAAAGTACGATAAATGCCAAACATTTTTATTGCATTAAATAAAAATAAGGTGAATAATATTGAGTGTATTATTATATCACTGGTTTGCAATACATTAAATAGTAAATGTCTGCAAATAGCGTTGTGATTTTTTTCCCACATTATTGTTACCATCAGCTATTTATTGTATCCTCTAAATGACTATAATATAGTGGTAGCAATGTATTAATGTTAGAAAAATGAAATTATTAATAAAAATTAAAATAAATAAGTCTATAGCACACGTGGTACTTATTACAATAATTAAAGTTTAAGGACATGTTGGCAGATGCAGCTTTATTTACTATTTACAATACATAATAGATGTAACTGCCGTTATTTCCAATAGGAATAACGTGACTGGTTTTACATACCTACTTATACCTAGGGACTATTTTTACTTTAGTAAATATTTGTTAATGGATAGTACTTACTATGTCTCGAGCTTGACGCATATCGATTCGTCTTGTCAGTCGAAATGACTGAGATAAAAGGTGATGAATGATGAGCGTTGGAGTCCACAGGGTGCTGGCATATATTCCACCGGCAATAAAAATCTTTGATATCCGCGTTCGTGCGAGTACCGGTTTTGGGATCGTAAAATATCTAGTCGCGTACAAGTGAAAGGGACCGATAAGCGTTAGCCACGCAACTCGGAGTTGTTGTGCAGTGAATCAAGGGTCACCTTGAGCGGCGTGGCGCATGTGCACCACACCCTCGGCCTCGAATAACCCCCTCCTCCCCTCACCGGGACTGACGTCACGCTTGGCCCCCAACGGAACCGCGTTGCCGCATGCCATTCGGGCCGGCGCGCGGCGGCGTTGTCGGTCGTTGCGATGATTGCGCTTTATATCTGAATAAAAGTTGTGTACGCGGCGTTTCTCACGTGATTCCCCTTACGCAACGCGAGTACCAAAATAACGCAATATTTTCAACACGAAAATTGGCAAAACACTATCCTACGCTTAATGCCGTTGCGATTTGCGAACATGTCGAAAAACATCAAGTAGTAGGTACATACTAAACAATATTTCTCTACAATTATGTTTATTTATCCTAGTTCCTATAATACTAGTATCATACAAGTTAATATCAATTAAGTTTTAAAAACGAACTATAGATATGTAGAGTCCGCTCTATCCATTTATTTAATCTACTGTATTAAATACTAAATCTTTACTATTTGAAAATTTGACAAAATATAATGAGATAGATACGTTAATCATTTAAAACATGACATAAATCCTAAACTGAAAAGAATATTTTATATATATTCGTTATATTGAAAGGAAATAAAATCCTTACCAAAATGCGCTATGCCGCTGAGAGTTAAGATAGAGTTCTCGGTATTCTCAAATGGATATATCGTATCATAAGTTAATTTTCAGGTGTTATAGATTATAATAGATAAAGTAATATTATTGCTACACAACAATAATTACTACGAAACACTTAATTTTTTTAATACTGATAAATATATTATATTATATATTTTATATATCTGGCTGTATGGGCGGCCTAAGAATACCTAACCATCAATCCAAGCCCAGGGCGACGTAAAAGGCGTTAAAGGGCAATAGCCTCTTAAGATCTAGGAGGCTTCGGTGAGCTGGTTGTTAGGTGTCCCGTCTGCTCCATAGTGACAGTGAAATAGACGGTAGCACCAGACAACGATCGCTCCGAGTAATGGCGGTACCATCAACCGGATCGGCAACAGGCAGCGGTGGCGCCGGTCCGAAACCTAATCTGCGATTGCCAATCTGCCTGCTCAGCATAGCAGTTACGAGCATTTACTTTGGACTTGGAATGGACGACAACTGCAGACTTTCGGCCCCAAGTTCCCGGTAGTTCCACTGGCCCTCTCCAGGTACGGATCGCTACCACCGATTTGACCTGGCTACGTACAACGGACGAACGCTTTGACTAGATAACCACTTCCTTGAGCTGCAGGTGGAACTGTAAAGAATCCGATGGCACGTTCTGGGGTTATGTGGAGATGAATACAAGGTGAAGACGCCATAACTCTGCCATTGGGTCACCTATTCTACTTTAGGGAAGGGACACTCCATCACAAGGCCGCGTGGGATTCCTCGTGAATAAGTCCCTCGTAGGCAACATCGTCGAAATCTCTAGTGTGTCGGGTAGGGTGGCGTATCTCATACTTAAACTCACTAAGAGGTAAAGGCTCAAAGTTATACAAGTATACGCAACAACCTCGACACATTCAGATGACGACGTGGAGGCAACTTATAAGGATGTCTCAAGGGCCTTGTATAACACCTGTAACGGTCACTTTAATGTTATTATGGAGGACTTCAATGCCAAAGTGGGAGTACGAAATGGTGTCGAAAGAGCCGCGATACTGTGACAAGGACCGAGATTGACTTTGTTTTGACGGACCGAAAGAATATATTAAGGGCTGTCACCGTGATCAACAGATTTAAGACCGGAAGTGATCACAGATTGGTTAGGGACTCTCTGAATATAGGCTTTCATCAATACTCCGACCTAACTTCCGGCGAACCATGGTAGGTACCGAAAAATTCCAACTGGAATTAAAAAACTGGTTCGATGCCCTAGATACGTCAGAAACGACAATGGCAATTGACGAGGCCATAAGTGGCATAATTGGTTGCATGCGGGACGTGGGTGAAGGCTATTGTAGGAGTAAGTATACGAACAGGAAAGCTAAACTCTCGGATGAGACGCTTGGACTTATGAGGCAATGCAAAGCACACAAAGACGTTACGTCTGCCGATGTCAAGCATCTTTCCAAGTAATATAAAATAATCCTAATACGCCGAGACCTTCGCAGCTCAAATACGCAACGGGTTACCGAAGCGATTGAGGAATAGAGTGTCGAAGGTTTTTGTGGAGAAGCTTGGAAGAAGTCATCTGACAAAGGTTAGTACTGATTCTGGGGTTACCGTCCCTTCTAAGCCCGAAATATTATCTGAGATCGAAGCTTTCTATAGCAAGTTGTATACGTCGCATGCTCCTCATCCAGATACCCTGAACAACGATCTGCGTACAAGCCAAACACGACATTTGTCAGAGCATCTTTCGAACGTCAGCTTGTGTGAGATTGGTCCAGCTCTTGCGCAGCTTAAAGGGGGAAAGGCTCCGGAGAAGGACGGAATTACAGTCGAGCTTGTCGTGATGTCATTTCCCCGAAATTCTTCGCTAATGCTTTGGAGGACATCTTTAAGACTTTAAGCGGGGCAGAATGCGGCATAAATATTAACGGCGAGTACCTCTCACATCTTCGTTTCCCGACGATATCGTTGTTGGCCGAATCGATGGAAGGCCTGCAGGAAATGTTGCACAGCCTAAATGAATCCTCCCGACGTATTGGCCTCAAGATGAACTTGGACAACATAAAGGCCATGTTCAACGAACACGTCCTCCCTAGGCCGGTCAACGTCGATGGTGCTATTCTCGAAGTCGTAGACGAATACGTCTATCTCGGGCAACTATTGCAATTAGGTAGACATAACTTCAAGAAGCCAGCCGATACGAGAATTCAGTTGGTTGTGCAGCATTCCGGATGCTTCGTCACATTCTCGCGTCGCCTGTACCGACTGTTAAGAAATGTGCTTGAAGACAAAAGTCTCCAACCAATGCGTTCTCCCCGTGACGACTACGCCTCTCAATTTAGGACTGTTACGCAAGCTTTCGGTAGCTCAACGGGCTATGTAATCGTGCTATGTTTATTTGTTTATTTATTTAATAGGGAAACACACAATGGTTATAGCACTTAGATTAAAAGAAATAACACAACTAATTCATACATATAAATGTCAATTTCAGACAACAGTCAATACGCGTTATTTACAATTTTTTTCTTAGTACAATAGGTTATAGGATATAAAATTAAGAAATGAACTGTAATTTTTGTTTCACTCGTAAATCGTAATAAATCTATACTAATTAAATTATATGTCATGGCTGACTGATTTAATATCGCCTAGCTTAAACTATTAAAATTATGGCCATGAAATTTGATGAGTAGGACTAATGAAGGAATTTTGGAATTTCTTCCCCTAAGGTAGTGAAATGTGGTTGATCGTTTATATGTAACATTTAATCTTTATGTAATATTTATTTTTTAATTTATAATGTTGAATTTTTCGAGTTAGAAACATGAAACTTTACTTTTGGGCTACCAATTAGAAATGTGTGGATACGTATTTAGTCGATTCTAGTTTCTGGATATTCTATTCCTAAAGGGCGAGATAGGGGTTGACATTTCGTATATAAGTTATTCCGTAAGTCCTTCTTTTTTGAAGTTAGAATCATGAAAATTTGTCTTCAATCTTTTGATTTCAAATTAATAAATACATGTTTCATCAATAATTGAAATTCCACTCCTAAGGAGATACGCGGGTGGAACTGCGGGACACTGCTAGTATATTTATAAACACGGTTTGTGTTTAAGTTTGAAAACGTTAGGAGCATTTGGATATTATTTTTTTTATGTCTTTTTATGTGTATTTGGTACATAAGACTCTATAACTGATAAAATGTATTTAAACTTTTATCCCAATATTCCTAACAATGTAAAAAACCATTACTAGTTTTCCAATAGGTTGACAATCGCGCTCTTTAATAAATGTCATTAGTATATACGTATATGACCTATCAAAGCTTGTGTAAATGTAATTTAGGTAGTTATTATGTGCAATTAGTTCTAATACTTCGTTCTAAGGCACTATGCATCTGTAAAATTAGCTTTCCTTATGAAAAAAATGAAAAAAAGATTACTCTACCTTAATCTTGATGCAACAAAATCGAAGATGTGCAGCATTTGCTAATGGATTATGTCAAGAACAAAGCTGAAAGCGAGTCCCTGGTTGGAGAATTTCGTAATTCTCTGGATGTAACACTATTACAGACACGCCCGTTGCGAAGACTCTAGACACCACCTTCGGACAGTACCCGGTAAATCTGATCATTGTATGTCAGTCTTGGTCTTTCTAGGTACCTACATCCTTTCACATTCGGTTTGTATATTTGTTTTGTTAACCTTCCACCTGCCATTCTTTCTACATGCCCGAACCAATGGCACACACGGTCGACGAGGGTCACGTCTCTCTCACTCACTCTCGCTTCCATACAATAACGTGGGGATTGGCACACAATTATGCAGGGCAAGAAAAAGTGTGTTTTTAAGCAATTATCCTAAGGTTCCATATTCTTTCGACATCTGTGATGTACCTTCCATCTCTGCAAAAGGCACAACCAAGATACACATCAATAAAATAAATCTGCGGTATGTTTTATTTAACATTTATGCATATATTATAACCTAATAAAACAAGCGATTTGACTGCTGAACCTACACCGTATAGGTATATATAAAATATTTTGACATCATGTATATGAAACAAAATTTTAACAATATATTTAACACAAACAATCAAAACTCTATTTTTCAAACTCAATCCTTATTCAAGAAATGTATCGTCATATCTGTGATTTTATAATAATGACAAGAGGATTGCAAAAAATTGCAATGTTATTAAATTGAAATGCTTCTTATCATTGTAGATAATTAGATAATTTTACATACAAAGATGTTGCGAAATTTTTGCAATGTTTCGTCATTTTACATTCCGTAGAAGATTTTTTTAACACTTACGAAAGGCGTGGCTAGTTTGACGTGCCTCCACACATGTCGTCATTTACCGGCCTCGCCTCTACGTTACGAGAACGCAGGCACGTATACCAAATCTCAGAAACACATGAATGTGCCATTTAACTCTTTGGCTCTATGTAGCAGCACTGTTTTTTCTTATTGGTTTTCCTGCTCTTGGTGCAAATACGAGCGCATGCCTACTTATTTACGTATACTGTATATTATAAATTTCAATGTGATCATACTGTATATTAAATCTATATTCTGAGAATTGTATATTATCATAAACTACGTCGGGGTTGTGAGTTCGTTAGTATCTTGGTCGTTTTTTTTAAGAAATTATTATTCAGAATATTACATACTTGGTGAGAATAAAAGATTTCGGGCACATATAATCGATAAGTATTACCGAAGTATTTTCAAATATGTGACTTAAAAATGTTATTTACGAAATTCAAAAATACTATGACATACAGAAATCATTTTATATCATAAACGTATTTTTGAACTAATAGTGAATAAATATATGTATATGCACAAGGCACACCCTTGCAGGCACGAGTGCAATCCCTGTTCCCGCATTCTCCTATTCCGACGCGATGGCAGTCCGACACGACCGGAGAGATATACTTACGGCGCAAAACCCGTTGGTTCTGCGAGTTCTCCGAGGCACGAGGTTATAACGCCGCCAACGTCCTGACTCCGGACTTCGTCTTCTTCCTGGCCTTATCCCGTTTATGTACTTAAGTTAGAGAAACTTATTGGTAGATGGCCGGGATCGAACCTGGTCTACATGAGTGGGAGTCCCTGTGCTAACCGCTAGACCACTGAGGCTCTTTCCTGACTCCGGACTATTATTAGAAGTTGAAATATTCAATAACAGTTTGGTCACACCCGGAACTAGAACCCAGTACCTCACGACTGTGGTTGAACACGCCTACCACTGGACCACGAGGCAGACAGTCTATGTGTATATACTATTATAGACACAGCATTTGGGTACTTTGTTTTATAATAAGTATAGATAGATGGATAAATATTAGTTGTAATGATTTTGATATCTTCAAAGTGTTTTTATATTTTAACATAGAGGAGCCAAACTTGCAATTAGAGAACAAATTATGATAGAGCATGTAAAGCGGTAAGCGTAGTTTCCGTTACCTTCTAGTTGCAAAAGCATGTATATGTGGTAATATTTTAATGTATTTCAATAACAAGTTCAAAGTAGTTACTTACTCGAATTATTTTGTAGAAAGGTAGAATGTAATTTATATAAAATCGCCACATTTGATTTCGGGCGTTTCCGTTCACCTTTCAGCATAGGTTCTATATGTGAATTTAATACTCCAATTCTTTAATTCTAGTATCAACCCGCGGTTTCCCCCGCGTAACTCCGATCCTATTAGTTGTAACGTCATGACATGATGCCTTCTCGAGAAATGGAATATTCAACACAAAAACAATTAATCAATTCGGCCCAGTCCCTGAGATTAGCGCGTATAAACAAACAGTCCCTACAGTTTAATATATTAATATACATTTTCTTTTTAAACTATGTATGTCACACATTGCTTTATGTGTCAGGCGATACGCAAATAGAGTATACTTGAATGAATAAGATTTTGAAGTGGAACGGTGCGGAAGTAAGCGGTAAAGCGTTACGCTTGACCGGTCACTGTTCACACGATTCTACTCCTTTTTTTTCTTAAACGCGCCCTAAATTGAAAGCACACCACTCTAAGACCACATAAGTTGTACATCAACTGCACCTAATAACCAAGTCCTTCCCTCCTCGGCATCAGCGCTTTGTCTTCTCGCCGCCGTATTCACCGGCGCCTCCCCTGTCTTATGCCCTCCTTCCCCAAACACTGTTGCCAGGCGGCTATCACAGAGTGAGATCTCATACTTAGGCCCGTGCCTTTTATACCGTTATAAAACCATACATCGGTTGTCTCTAGAGTAGACTTCTGTAAGTGTAAGCGGCACTGGGCCCTTTCAAGTGTAGTTGCCGGCCCAGCACCACCACCACCCGTCTCCAATAAGAGTACAGGTCCCGGTACGTAACTGTAGCGCCAAAAGGTAATTGGAGTAGTTAGCTGTAATTATATACGACTGGAGAACCAAGCACAACTTCCGCTTGATTCGCGTGAGCCCGCGTCCCGCCCTCACCCCCTCTGATACCGTATTTCGTACTTCGGTCTTCGCGCAATAATGGTCAGCGCTATACTTTCGTCTACTGATAACTTCTCAGTGTTTTTATGTCATGATTATTGTATTGTTAAACGTTTTACAGTTGTCCATAGGCGATCAGTGTTGTGATGACTAAGTCATCCAGCCTTAACGGGGGATTTACCTGTTATGATTCATTGTGGACTGTTGTCATTGGATATGCGTACTACATTGTTGATAGTGTTGCATGTTATTTAACATATCTATGTATTTACATCTATCGTTTTGTTAACGTGATATACTTGCACTACCTTATTAAAAAACCGGCCAAGAGCGAGTCGGACTCGCTTATGAAGGGCAAAAAAAATCCAATATCTCCTCAACTACAAGATCGATTATGTTCAAACCAATTTTCGTTTGAAGTTTATATTGTATTTCTTTTTATGAGATAGGGAACAACCGTCGCCCACAGACATCTGTAAGGTTAGGCGTCTTACAAATGTTATATAAAAAAAAAGTTAATTATAGTCTATAATCACAATTTACTTTACAATTTTTGCCTCGGTAGTTCATTTATAACTAGAGAGACAGGGGAGGCACTTTTTGCTACATATCTTACAAAGTATAAATTACTGAATTTTTAGGACAGTGTGCACATCGTAAAATTTACTTTCATCATTCTTCACTAACGCTCCAAAAGAAGAATAACTTGAATCCCCATAAATGTCTGTGACAATAAATAATATTTGAAATGAAATGATGAAATTAAAGTCAGGTTATCTGAAACACGTACTTCCCCGTCTGCAAGCGTAATTTAATACGTAGAACATAAATTTTCTTATCAAAACGCCTTTAATTAACACAGAACAACGAAAGTATAATTTCCTTGAGTCGTACCGTTGTTTGACTTCGTTAGATATATTGTATATTTATGTAATCACGTGTTTTAAATGGAAGGGTATAATAACAATTTGCGACGATTTCATAAAATTAGGCTACTATAGTCTATAAAAAATATAACGAGTAAAATCGTGTGAAATAACAACTAGCAGTGTGTACCAGCAGTAACCATATTCATTCTTGCAAGCGTGCTGATACTCATACTCCTCTAATGTTTTTTTGTTTTTTTAGAACACTTTTGCATTATAAAAAACAGTCGTAACCTTTTGTGTAGCAGGTCCTCTTAGATTAGAGTCCAGGGACCCCTCGATGGTTCGTAGTCTGCATATCAGGACCAACATAATGTCATACGCCTTTTCGTAATTTAGTCAAGTATTCGTAGAATTGTTTTAGTTATTAAAGTGGACCGTGCCTGCACCAAGTTTAAGATACCCTAATATACGCTATAGGAATGTAAAGTAGGTACCTTGCCTTATATTCTAAGTTACCGTCTCATTTTTGCGAGATGTGTTGGCTCGAAGCCACACCACACAGGCCACGGCCCCACTATCAGAGACGTTCTCCGCGTCCTCCCCTGCTTCGGTAGTTGTCAAAAGGTGACTTCTATTGCGAGTTGTAGTTGGTATTCGGTTCAGCCGTTAACACACGCCATGGGATCCAACCCAGGACGGATGACAATGCGTATATGACCGCAAAGCCAAATGTACACCGCCTTTCTATCTTAGTATCTTTTCTTGTATATTGCGTCAAGCTATCTTGTGACTTGTGTCGTAATGTCGAGTCACATTCGGTACTTACCCTAACACATAACAAAGTAACTTTGATCAACGATTTCTTAAAGAGCATTTGAATAGTAAATTTCTTTTAGTTTACTCCTTAAAGGCACGACTTAATGTGCTCGGTGTGAAAAACATATAACGAGTAAAATCGCGTGAAATAGTAACCAGCAGTACCGCACCTTCACATCAGAATTATGCGCTTTCTTGCAAGCGTGCTGATACACACATTCTCCTCACACAGTTTTTTAGGACACTCTTATACTATAGAAAAGAGTCCTAGCCATTTGTGTATTAACGATATCTATAAAATATCCACATCATTGTT
>JAFELO010000421.1:402150-432024 GCA_017140195.1 Eumaeus atala | reverse complement strand
TTGTTTTTTTAACTAGTGAGTAGTCATTGTATTTGGAGGCTCAGACTGCGAAAAACAGAACGATGGGTCTACGGATCCCCGGTCGGAACGAAGATTATTTTGGGCATACCCGGCTGCAAAGGAAACTCTCTCTGTGATTCCGTAAGTATCTTGCAAAACACACTGTATAATATGCAGAGAACCGGGTGATTGCACTGTTAACCAAGAATCATGCATTTATAAACACACTTTGATGTAGAGAAATATCATTGTTAATGACAAATGTCTTGTTTGGAACACGGCACCTATCTTCTATTGTAAATATTAAGTAAAGCAAACACTATTCTTATCTACAGGATGTATGTTGGTTTTATCCGAATGCTTCGATGTAATCTTTGATCGTAGTTTGTAAAAGCCGGTGTTTGCATGTATCTATTTTATTGGTGCATTGACTAACATGACTTGCCGAAACCGTGGCATACCCAAGGATGTAAACATCTTTCAAAGATTATATCTTTTTTGTAGATGTGCAAGAGGTAGGTTTAGTATGACGTAGTAGCATGTTGCATTGCATGGGAATTGGGACGGCACTACCGGGGAGGTATTTCTCGCTCGCATAACTCCGTCGAATAGTGTCGTTTATGCTGTCGTGTTTTTTGCGGTTTGTGAGTAGTCGGTGGCCCGTCGGAGGGAACGAGGAAAGGAGGTGAACTGCATGATAATAATGCCACCGGTAGTCGTCAAAAAGCTCCGATAGCAGGTTTGCACCCCTATACTAGGAAGAATCGATACGGCCTCTTCACTAGAAATAAAAAGTACTTTCGAGTTTGTGGGTCTATTATAATGATTCCATAGACTACGATGTCTAGAGCCATATCTGTCTATGATATTCTGATGACAACAACTGTCTAACGGACAGACATACATTAAAATTATAATAGCACATTGTTAGCAGGCACGTGAAACACGTGTCAGATAATTAATCTGAAATAATACCCACTTGTTGTCTTATACTAAACTATTATTATCCTCCTCGGACACGTTCCAACGTATCTATGTCGGAAAATTTATGTTATCACGTCAATGTCACTGTCAGAAAGACATTTCAGGTTCATTATTTTCGTCGTAATTATGTGAAAGATTTAGTAGTACTTTGATCTCCTACATCTTAATGTTATTTATAAGTTTCCATAGATGTACCTCACTTGTACGTTACTCCATCACGCCAAAACTACGGAACGGATTTTAACAAAACAGTAAAGTGGTAGAAAAGGAATAGGGAACAACCGCTGATTTATAAAGCATGTAAAGGACCATGGACTATGAACCTAATGAAATGAATGAATTTTATTAATATATATATTTTTTATATTTATTTATAAAAATCTGTAAGCAGAATATATTATGGTATATAAATGATTAATTATAAACCTAATTCAGTTAAAAGTTGTGTAACTTGATATAAGCATTCTCTTGATTTTTCTTTAAAAGGGATAACGTCTTACAGTCCCGAATTCGATGTGGTAGGAAATTCCAGTCTTATAGAATGTACAATAAAGGAGTAGGATCAAAATTCTGTTGGGTGGGTAGGCAAGTGTAGAATTGTGCGTTTTAGTGGTCTACAAGAATAGTCACATAGATGAGAAAAGGTAAAACAATGACTGTGTCTAGAATTCGACGGATCGAATTTTCTATTGGATTTAATCTATCTGTCCCTATGCCTATAAATATAGTAATTTATATTATTGTAAATATGTTATACCTCTGCTACACGAACAAGCTCAACAATATTATACATGGGTAAAATTAAGTAACTGCAAAACATAGCCTTCACAGATGTCCTTATCAAAATGAATGATGTAATTTGCTTTGTCGGAAAATATTAGCAAAGACGAATAAATATATTTAGATTAGTACTTGTTCGTTCAAGTAACACAATGCTTTCTACCATTGAACTTACCTTATAAACCGAATCCGGATACATGATAACGGCTTAACACTTGACGGTCCTGGCACTACTTTAACCAGCAAGCTGTGCACTGAGAATGTGGAATGAGCTGATTACGTGTTTTCTACGAGTTTTCTTCAATAAATTTTATCTACGGTTACCACAGTATAAACTTTATCTAAATTGAAAGTACAATACACGAAGTACAAATGTACAATTGCCGCAGTTATATGACTGCTGATATAAATAATAATCTTAACAATTGTTCTTTGGGGACAATTACTTATTCATAAATGTTCTGCACAATAAAACAATTCACATATACTGTGGGGTTTTGTTTATCGTCCATCACGCATCTAGTCTTCGGAATAACTAAATGCGGTGTAACAGTTTGGCACTGGACTTGGACCAGCACCAACTATGTACTTCACGGCCCCCTGAGGCTAAGATTATTACCTGTGTTATGTCTTTAGTTATGAATTATATAACAGGTATTAGGTGGTAAATCATTAATGTTTCGTTATCTGTTCTACTAACTACGCTAGGTTTGTATTTTTATACTGTATCATGTTGTTATTGTGGGTTCACCAGCGTAATGTGGTAAAATACCATACTATAAACTTTACCTTCCCATTTCGCTACCTTAGAGGTAGAATTTCTTTAAATCCTTTCTTAGTGCTCACTTACATATTGAGAGGATAGGCGTCCTTCAATGAACGCCGAGACGACCGATATGCTACTCGTATCCAGCCCGGACCGGCTACTGTACGGAGATCGTCTTCCCTCCTGGTGAACGGTCGACCAACACTTTGTTTTCCTAAACGCGGCCTCCACTCCAGAACATTACTGGCCCATCTGCCATCTGTTCTTCTGCAATTGCCTCTTCAGCTTATTCGTCGCGTGATATCGGATATTCTAGTTCTCTGCCTTATGATTTAGTTACGAATTCTGACGGAGAGAGAAACACCTAACATAGCACGTTCTATAGCACGTTGAGCTACCGCAAATAGATATATATTAAATTATTAAGGCAACCCAAGGCATGGATAGTAAGTGACGTTGTTTTGTTTTTTAAGAAGGGTGAAAAATCACTTCTTCAAAATTACAGATCAATTACACTTCTTGGCCATATTTACGAGTTGTACTCAAGAGTCTTGACGAATCGTCTCACTAAAAAGCTCAACGAATTCCAGCCACCGGAGCAGGCTGTGTCTCGCGGGCGTAAAAAATATTGAATAGATTTAATTGAGAGTTATCACTGGTATATCACAAAGGTATACTATCTGGATCGGAGTAACATAACAATGCTTATTATACCGAATAAAATGAATCATGTGCCGGAATTGGGCCGGCACGCCCGGGGGGTACCTCTTGCTCATTTGATACCACCGTAGAGTCGGTTTGTAAAGTCTACGGTGTCGCGGTGTGTGGTTTTTGAGTAGCCGATGGCCCATTGGAGGGTGGACGTGAAAAGGAGGGCAACGCATCGACATAGTGGTTACAATCATGTTCATGGGCGTCGGTAGTCGTGGAAAGGCTCCGATTGTTCGTTTTTGACCGATTGACGTGTGCATATGCATGCCACTACCGGCCCTGGTTGGTGTCCAGTGGTGTGTGGCGCGACTTCCAACAGTGCCGCCATTAGAGAGCCGCCCCGGAACTACACATTATGATGGCTCGTGACGGCTAGTCAGAGTGTTTGTGCCGCACTACAGGACAACCCCGCCAACTTTACGACAATGCACGGAGATGAGGTACCCATCCTCGTCTCTTCTCCCGTGATTTAAGCGCCTTCTCTTGTCCTTTAGTCCCCTCTTATAAGAGGGGTACAAAAACAGCCCCCATGTTCAATAGGCTTCGCGGAAGGTGTCTCGGTTCCCCCTAGACTACTGAACCCCATCGCCACGATATGGTTTGAACCATGGCGGGGGAATAGAGTTTTAATCATTTATTAAAGCTGCAGAAGTTTTTATTGTTAGAATGCGCTAATATCTACTAGTCAGATTGAAAATTATTTTCCTGTATGATAGCTACATTAATGAAGAAGGCTATACGTGAGTATAACATATGCACAAATCAAGTACAAAGCATGGCACAACGACCAATAGGACCGGAGTTACATAGATGAAAACGCGGGGTATTGCTAATGTGTCTATATGAATATAAATGGGAAGTATGGGCAACATGCGATAGTTTCGGCGGTGCATATATGTTGGGCTGCGCCTGGTTTATATCTTTTTCCTTAATTTTTTCGTTGGAAAAGACCCACTGGAGACAGTACTTTGAACGAGAAGGGAAACTTGAATCATCTGCAACTTTTTTTTTAACTGATTTTGTTACGGGTCCAAATATAGTTTTAGATGGCTCTCTACGGTGATACCAAATCAAGCCTAATGTACATAAGCCATTTCAAACCTTATCGTACGCAATATGTTTTATTGCGGCAATTTTTTTATAAGTTGCCATTAAATTTTATGATAATATTCCATATTATCATAATCTCATTTGTTTGTCACCTCCCCGAATTATATTAAATAATAAATATTTATTATTTTATTATTAAATCGACCCCACCGTGCACTTAGCACTTCCAGTTACGCTACCTCTGCTGTTGATATTCCGTATAACATTTAATCTAGACTTTTTCGTTTCATTGACATTCATATATGTTAAAGATCCGTAAAAAAAGATAGTACAAAGTATCTAGATATAAAAATGGCTTTTCTTCTATCTTTAAGTTTACATGTAAAGTTTTTCATCCCATTAATCTTTGAATAGGAGTATCACTGAATAGGTCTTTCAAACACATGGATAAGGCTCATGCCTTTTTTGTTTTGGTAAGCCGCTCGTGAATTATGAAGCTTTGAAGTGTCAACTTTCGTTGGAGTCAAGGGTTGTTAGAGATTAAAATGTCACGATTCGCGGCAGTACCACAATATGTTATTTAAAATGAAGCTAACAGGAAAACTATCACACTCAGGCTGGCTTTACAAGTTTACGAATGATAGTCGAACAATAATTGTTTTTTTTTTCTACACGAAAAAACTTTTTTAAGGAATTCATATCCAAATCTGAAAAATAATTAGGGCTATCCATACAAAATTGTCGGATTGATTGAGAATTTCTAGCACAGAGTACATTTCTACTTGTATAGTTTTTACAACAGTCAAAAATTTAAGGAACAGATAAAAAAATTTGCATTTGCTATTATGGTATACTTTTTTTGGGCGCATAAGGATATGGGTGGAATATTTTGACACGTGAATGAATGGATCAATGCACATAATATTACGAATGATAATTAAATAATTACTCATTAATACAGTTGCCATCAGTCCGCCAGTGACGATGGTGGCTGTAAATTTTCTGAAACGTTGGACTAGTTAAATATTTCAATAAACAAAAACAAAAGTAAATACTTTTTATCCGGCGTCACATCTTTTGTTTGTAATATTTTAATTGCCAACTGTAAATATTCGCTGCTCATTATTGTTTATGTAATTCATAACCTTGATATATTAGGCATACGTCAATAAAAACTAGATACATTAAAATGCATTTTTAGGGTTAAAGGGAAAAAGCCTGAACCCTTATAGGATCACTTTGTTGTTCGTCTGGATGTGTTAGGACCCTTTTCTCAGGCACACGTGGGAATCGACCTGAAGTTTATGTTACACACTAAGGTCTGCAGTCTTAAAGCCCAGAAAAAATATATTTCTAAGTATGCAATTAAAAGATACAGCTGTTTATGTGCCTATTCTCTATAGTATAGTGCAAAAACTGAAACCTATAGTGTATTTGCGGTTGACGTCATAAAATTTGGCAAGAAGTCAGAACTTATAGTAAAAAGAAACGTTACAGAGAAAAAGGCCTTGATAGCCGTACAGACGGAGGGACACTAAGGCCGGTTTTTAGCGCTATTATTACTACTAGCTTGCTTGCTATTTTTAGGCATCTCAGGTATTAGGTAGGTATTATCTATTCTGCAGGCTGGCGCTGCTCGTCATACTAATTTCCCATAATAGATTTGAGCGTTGTTTTTTTTTTAATTTTTGAAACGTTAACCTTTATATTTAAATTGTGTGTAGTCAGTGGTGACTATATTTATTAACAAACAAAACTTCTTCAGTTACACAAGACGTAACTGGCTATAAAGGGAAAGTGAAGGAGAAAACATGGAAACCTATGAATATTATATATAAATGTTCCTGCCACAATGTTACTTTTTTTATAGAATAGGGGGGCAAACGAGGAACAGGAGTCTTTTTACGACTACCGACGCCCATGAACCTCTACATAATTACTATGCCGATCCGTTGCCTTCCTTTGCCCCCTCGCAATGGGCCACCGGCTAAACAAAAACCGCACGAAACGCGACACTGAAGATGTCATTTTACGGCGCATTATGTGAGCGAGAGGTACCTCCTCGGTCGTGCCGGTCCAATTCCATTGCATAGGAGGATGCAGTGTCATGCACTATGACACTACCTCTTCCTATGCATCATGTCACTACCTCTTCCTAAAAAACTCTCTTACACCTCTGAAATGGATTTACTGATTTTGACGAAATTTTATGTGCCAATTCAGTATGTCTGAGAATCGGCTATTATCTACTTGTCATACCCCTAAGTGATTGTTCACGCTTAACGTTTTTTAATGTTTACACGTTACAATGACAACAAATTCAACAACGTCGGTCGGGTCAGCTAGTAATTGCATAAATCTTGAATTGATTTTTTCATTAATATGTATTAATAGGACATTGTTATTGCACTCACAGGGTAGCAAAGAACTATGGAAAGTGACTAGCTAAATTTGGTGTAAGCAATACGATTTTGCAATTCCGTAAATAGAAACGCAATCAAATATTTTATATCATAGATCTAGAAAAAAAATCTCAAATTATTTTACACGGATTCTTGTTTAAAGCATGCGAGGAAGATATATCATATAAGTAACATTCAACGTAAGTCGTCCGAAAATAAAAATAAATTTGACGGAAGTACATACCGAAGTACCTACCTGCCCACGTATCAGTGACGCGCGGGAAGATCAATGTTTGTTTGTAACATAATTACAGATAACCCCTGACAAATTATCTCACTTATCATAATCAGTCAGCTTTTTTGTCACAAATATGCAAGTACGAAGTACATAGAGAGGGTACCCACACTATGAAAATTCTTGCACTTTCAATTTATTGTTCTGCAAAAGATTTTTTTTGTGATGGCCTGTAGTGTAAATCAAACTATGTTCTATGTTTACTTTTTTATCTATCGGTACAACCAGTACGGTGGGTGATAGGGAACATGCGATACATAATATAAACTAATCCAGGAATTTTCAACGATATGCAATGAATGTTATGAAAATGTTATACTTACATATATTTAAGCTTGGATTAAGTTAGTATATCAAATAATCGAGTTCAAATTAGCTATTGCCCTCTAGCCAGTGTTTATAGTAACATTTTTATGATATCTATATCTAGATGTCACTCTTAAATCGAAATTACATATTTTTTAACTTCTTGTTTAGCATTAACAACTACTGCACATACAGGATTTTATTGTATTATTGACTTCATTCACTGATATCTAATTGATATCAGTGACTGAAGTCAATAATACATTAAAATCATGATATTTTCAATAAATGAACTAGAGATTTTAAATTATTATAAGCTTGAAAGAAGTGAGTGACATTTCTCTAGCGCCACCTTGACCCTTTTTTCAAAACCACATATAGACCATGTTGTTGTCTTCCTTATCAGTATGATCACTAGATGTCGCTACATTATAGTTGTTCACATAATATATTAAACAGGAAATTAATACAATTTCATGTTTATTCACATATATTAAACATGAAATTAATGCTACATAGATCTCACTTTAAGTTACACAAAATAAACATGATCTATAATAAAATATAAATAGCCCCATATTCACATAAATTCAACCTTATCTTTAAACCCCCACAGAAACTACCTCGGCACGGCTCTTGCAGTGAAAACACACGGTGTAAGTGTCGAGGAGCTCAGTTATTCTCTAGGGAAGTATGATCCCTGGAGTTATCCAATAGGTCATTATGTAATACTAGCAGAGCTACGCGTTTTACTCGCGTGACCCGCATACTCCGCTTCGATTTTCGGTCCATCACAGCGTGACAGGGCCCAGGGGTGGACCTTTAGTTAGTGGGTCTCCGGGCTAATACTACTCGGAGTCTATTAATTATATTTAGCTCTAGGTAAATCTAGGAAATCGCCAAATTGTCAGTATCTTGCATTCACAGTTCCATGTGTTTAAGCTTAAAAAGCCCTTAGGTAGCTCCTGCGGCATGGTTACTAGTGGTATATAGGTAACTTATAAGTCATACTCTTCCACGGAAAATGGGTTTCCATACACCGAAAGGATTTAGCATATTGTACCAGCTATAGTGCTATAGGTTAGCGCTTACAATCAAACAAACAAACCCGTGAGTATTATAACATTATTATATAGTAGGCATATGACAGAAAGTGTGAGTGTAACAATGAGAAGGGTAGGCTCCGTCCTGTAGAAGGAATGGCAGGTGAAAGGCTAGCAAAGCAGATATACAATGCGATTGTGGAAGGATGCACCGAGGGGGACCAAGCCTGACATACCATGATCAGATTGATCGGGTACTGTCCGCAGGTGGTGTCGAGAGTCTTCGCAAGCGGCGTGTCTGTGTGAAGAGAGTAATGAGTGTGGAGGAGGCAAGGCAGGTACGTAAGGATCGTGGTGCCTCTGCCTGCCCTATTAGAGAGCTGACGGGAAGATGTGTTATTGTTGTAGAAGATGTCACGTGCCTGTTACCGTGGTTGCTGTAAAGCTGAAGATATGTTGTTGCTGTTGTATGTAATTTTAATGAGTTAATTAATTGATAAGTGTGTATATTCTTATCTACACATACATAAACTGTATGTGTAGAAGTTTTACTTCTTTGGTGTAACAATAGAATATTTTTTCTAGTGTTGATAGTTTTATAATAACGCATTATAGTTTTTTTTAGTCAAAAATGTTGACTATGACTACCTTTAGCCTGGCTCTAATCTTGAGTTGGTGTGCGTAACATTTTTTCCAATTAAAAGGCCGCGTTTTACGTTGGCTTCGCATCGCCATCTATTTTATATGATTCGAACTCCATACAAACGCACGAAACTCCAGTCACGGTAAATCTACCATGCTGGAGTGATACGACATACCTATGCGCCTCAGGGATGTCACAAATGAGAAAAAATATCGATATATCGGAAAATCGCTTTTCTTTCCACAAAATACACGAATATTTAGATTTCTATTAAAATATTCGGTCTGAGTTTACATTAATAGTTGCAGATAAAACCTTATTTCAGCTTCGGTTCAATTTTTAATTCACTTTTTGTTGAAAGTTTTAGAAAACTAATAATAATTTTCCTTTTTGTAGATTCTGAGTACGAGTTAGAAGGATGTCCTTCAATCAAAAATATGTGGTATCTACCTACCTAAAATAATATGAATAAATATAATATCTCTTTTCATGTTTTTTGAAAGATACGTATTTTACACACAGTGACACACACATATTACATGATTCGAACCAATTGAATTAAAGGTTCACTCGTCTTATCTAACAAACCTATCTATCCAAAATAAGTTTTTGGAAAAAATAACGATTTTGATACATTTTTCGATATTGGATGTTTAGTATTGATTTTCAAAATATATCATCGAAAAGTACGGGTGTATCGAATAAAAAATATCGTTATATTGATGTATCAATATTTTTTAGGCATCCCTACCGTGCCTCGAGCTAGATATACATCAAGTATGCAACGGATGCGATCGTGCATAGTCATGAACTGTCGTTGACGGTTTTTTTAGCTATTTTTTTATTTCAATTATAATTGTGGCAAGGAGTTGTAGACTATATTGTGCTGTCTTAGATTTTTTGAATTCTACGTTAATTTAATCAGAAATAAGATTTTTGAACTACCTGGAAACTCCGAAAAGTAAGACTATTTATACCTACAATGTTTCACATGTTACAAATTACATTAAATTGTCGCTTGTTGTAGTTTTATTAGACATATGTTTCTTTGTATAAAGACATTATATTAAAAACAATGGTATAAAGAAATATGAAGGCACACGCTAGTTCCAGTATATACTGACAGCCTTTATGGATAGTATACTATTAATTCATGATAGTCTTTTGTTATACTAGAGGCGGGCAAACGATCACCGGAGCCTTTGGTTCCCCCTGGCCTCCAATGGCCCACCGGTTACTCACAAACCCCACGAAACGCGACAGCACCGATATCACTTTGGTAAGATGCGAGTATGTTAAGTAGTCATCACTCATTTCATCATTATCAGCCCTTATCGGTCCACTGCTGGACGTAGGCTACTCGCATCCATCCCGGACCAGAATTTGCACGGAGATCGTCTTTCCACCTGGTGAACGGTCGACCGACACTTACGCGGCCCCTACTCCAGAACCTTACGGGCCCATCTGCCATCTGTTCTTATGAGTGGGTGACCAGCCCATTGCCACTTCAGCGAGCTTATTCGTTGCGTGATATCGGTTACTTTAGTTCTCTACCTTATGACTTCGATACGAAATTTTTCGGACAAAGAAACGCCCACATAGCATTTGAGCAGCAGAGCAGCGTTCATTAGCCCGCTGAGCTACCGCAAACTTACGGACCAGTCCAAGATTAAGAGGCCATGTTTTGGCCCCGTAGGTCATCACGGGGAAAATGTATTGTTTGAAGACTTTTGTCTTCAAGCTCTGCGGTATAGGCGACGTGAGAATGTGACGAAGCTTCCGGAATGCTGCCCAACCCAACTGACTCCTTCTATTGGTTTCCTTCTCGAAGTTATGTCTACCTAATTGCAATAGTTGCCCGAGGTAGACGTATTCGTCTACGACTCCGAGAATAGCACCATCGGGTGCGGGTCTGCCATCATGGCTTATGGGCAGTGTGGTGTGTTGTCGGAGCGCGTAGCTCGACCACTGTTCGGAGCGCGATGCTCGAGGACTGTTCGGAGCGCGATGCTCGACGACTGTTCGGAGCGCGTAGCTCGACCACTGTTCGGAGCGCGATGCTCGCGGACTGTTCGGAGCGCGAAGCTCGACGACTGTTCGGAGCGCGATGCTCGAGGACTGTTCGGAGCGCGATGCTCGACGACTGTTCGGAGCGCGATGCTCGACGACTGTTCGGAGCGTGTAGCTCGACCACTGTTCGGAGCGCGATGCTCGGGGACTGTTCGGAGCGCGAAGCTCGACGACTGTTCGGAGCGCGAAGCTCGACAGTTCGGATCTCGGATCTTTTTTTATTTATTTACAAACCTGGAATATAGAACACATCTCATAAAATTTTCCTGCAAAACTATTTGCACAGTTTGCCTGCAGGTACGAGTCTTTTATATAATATTATATCTATATAATTATAACCTAACTATTCTTATAACGATATTAATCTTTATAATTTAAAACTATTTGCTAAATATTGATCACTAAGTGTTTCGAGCAGATGCCTCTTTAATACTTTTTTGAATTTAATTTGTTTGACTCAAGTCGGATAGCTCCGGGCAAAGTATTTAGGATGTATGGAAGTCTTTTAGCTAAGGTATGGCCTCCAAAGTAGTTATTAACTGGCGGTATTTCGTACTTGCCCGCAGACATCTACCTAGTACCGTGTTTGTGCTCTATCGGCACTGGGTTATGCTTCCGATTGCCATGATCATTTATTGCTAATAGGTACTTGCGTTTTAGGCTAACTGGCAGTATATTACATATTTTAAATAATTTTGAGTAATCTCCATTACAGCTGTATTTTGTTTTATTGATGACTAGACATTTTAAGAATCTAACTTGCAATGCCTCAATTTTATCTATGTAAGATTTAAATGTGAGTCCGTAGCGATGAAGGGCATAACTCAATACCGAATACTCATGTGTCTTTAGTAAAACTTGCCTTTTGGTTAAAATATGGTCCATGGTGCTAAATCCTCTGCGAAACCCAGCCTGTTCCGGTGGCTGGAATTCGTCAAGTTTTGTGGTGGGACGATTCGGCATCTTAAAAACAAATTGTAAATATGGCCAAGAAGTGAACTTGGTCTGTAATTTTGAATAAGTGCTTTGTCACCCCCTCTTAAATGCCACGCTTTGGGAGGTACGCTCTGCTGAAGGACAGAATTAAAAATCTTTTTAGCTCTCTTAGCACAGGTTCGCACCTGCTCTAAGAAGCTCCACTGTAACTCCATCGTGTGCCGCACGCTTTGGAAGGTTTTCACAATGGGATGTCCCCAGAGTTCGGTATTGGGCACCACATTATGGAAACTCCTCCTGGACGATATCCTTAAATTGCCGAGGCCGAGAGTAAGGCTTGTGGCATACGCAGACGATTTGATGCTTGCGATCGAGGTACAGTCGAGCGCTAACATTTTAAAAGCGGACCGACCATTAAGATGAATGGTACCTCGATCGCGGGTGTATCTGAGACCAAGGTGTTTGGGGTAAACAAAGACGATGCTAGATCCTTTGCGCTACATGCTATTCTAGTGGAGGAGTAGGCTGCCAGCTCTTTCGGGAAAGTCTCACATATCTCTACCTCGTGTGTGTGTGTGGTGTGTGAGAACCGGTGGGTAGGAGAATGGATGGAGGTGGGTAAGTGTAATTCCATCCCTCCCCGGTGCATTTCCCCCTTCAAGCTGCGCAAGAGTCGACTAGTCTCACCAGAGCTGACGTTCGGCATCGCCTGACAAATGTCGGGTTAGGCTTGCACGCGGATCGTTATTTAGGATATTGGGATGAGGAGCGTGTGACGTATACAACTTTCTATAGAAAGCTCAGATCCCAAGAAAGAACAGAAGCCTTAGAAGTAACGGTAACCCCTGAATCAGTCCTATCCTTTGTCAGATCACTTCTTCCAAGCTTCTCCACAAAAACATTCGACCCTCTATTCTGCTCAATTGTTTCGGTAACCCGTTGTGTATTTAAGCTCGCATTAGTTTCTCGGCTTATTGACAGATTCGCTTTAAAGAAGCTTGACATCGGCAGACGTAAAGTCTTCGTGTGCTTTGCGTTCCCTCATAAGTCCAAGCGTGCTCGTGTACTTACTTCTACAAAATTCTTCACCCACGTCCCGCATGCAACCAATCACGCCACTCATGGCCTCGTCGATTGCCATTGTAGTTTCCGACATATCTAGGGCATCGAAACGGTTTTCTTAATTCCAGTTGGAATATTTCGGAACCATGGTTCGTCGGAAGTTAGGTCGGAACGTTGACTGTACCAACCGGACACGCTCGCGTCGAAAGCCTCTGTTCAGAGAGCCTCTAACCAATCGGTGACCACTTCCGGTCTTAAACCTGTTGATCACGGAGACATCCCTAAATATATGCTGTAAAGTTTCGGTCCGTCATAATAAAGTCAATCTCGTTCCTTGTTAGTATCGGGGCTCAGCCATGTCTACTTCCTATGGGGCTTCTTCTTGAAATAGGAGTTCATTAAGAAGAGGCCCTCTTTCTCGAGGAACTTTTCCAGTATTTGCCCCCTCCATGTGGTCCCAGACTCGATTCGACACCATTTCGTCCTCCCTTGGCATTAAAGTCCCCGATAACAACATTGAAGTGGGCCTTACAGTTGTTATGTAAGGCTTTTGAGACGTCCTCATAGGTTGTCTCCACGTCGTCATCGGAATGTGTCGATGTTTGTGCGTATACTTTTATCACTTTAAGAGTATAACCTCTTAGTGATTTTAAATACGAGATACGCCAGCCTACCCGACACACTATATATTTCGACGATTTTACCTACGAGGGACTTATTCAAGAGGTATCCCACGCCGCCTTGTGATGGAGTGTCGCCTTTCCTGAAGTAGAATATGTGGCCCGATGGCAGAGTTATGTTTTGTGCTCACCTTGTCTTCAGACTTCACATAGCCCCAGAACGTGCCATCGGATTTTTCCCAGTTCCACCTCCAGCTAAACCAAGTGGTTATCTTGTCTGAGCGTTCGTCCGTTATACGTAGCCAGGACAAATCGGTGGTAGCGATCCGTAGCCCAGAGATTCTTAGCACCCCTTGTTCCACCGTTACCGTGGCCAATACTAGTGGAACTACCGGGGACTAGGTAAATGCACATAATTGCCACGCTGTTCAGGCGGATTAGCAATCGCAGATTAGGTTTCGGCCCGGCGCCACTGCTGCCTGTCGCCGATCCGACTAACAGTACCGCCATCACTTTGGTGTCCCGTCTATTCCACTGTCTGTCTTCACACTATGAAATGGACGGGACACCAAACGACCAGCTGGCTGAAGCCTCTTTGTTGTTAAGACACTAGTGCACTTTGACGACTATTAACGTCACCCCGGGCCTTGTACCTGAGGGTAATTTTCAAAATGGCAGTCGATAGGATTTTTTTGTAACCAATTGGTCGTTTAGAACCAACCCAATTAAATAATACAGGTAGTTAGGCCACCTATATTATCTTTCACTTCATTTTAATGCGAGTTATAGGTTTATTGGAATATTGAATTAAACGAAACATCGTTATGATACTGGCAATTCGCCCCAGGTTCATCCGTGAATAACAAGGGAAAATCTTCCTCGGGAATTGCTCCGGAGATCCGTTCTGTACAAAATCACCGGAGAGATACATACCGACAGATAGCGTTTGGGGACTTTGTTTTATATATAATAATATATTTGTATGTGGTGCTATTGAACAAGTTGACAGTGAATATGTTAAGTAATCTTTAAACCAGTCGGCATCGGATGGGTGACCAATCAACTGTTATTTCGAGTTGCTCGATGCTGTGAGTAATAGGGACGTTAATATGACGAAATTAAAAAAAAAGTAATAGGTATTGACATGTTCCATTGCAGCGGGATTGGGACGGCTCGACTAGGGATGTACCTCTCGCTCACATGATACCGGCGTAAAGTGAAATCTTCGGTGTCGCGTTTCATGCGGTGTGTTGCCGTTGGCCCATTGTGGGAAGGAGGAAAGGAGGGCAACTCACCGACAAAGTAATTATGGGGGTTTTCGTGGGAGTGGGTGGTCGTTAAAACGCTCCGATTGCTCCTTAGCCCCACTATACTATAAAAAATAGTCTTTTTAATAATATATTGTCCATAATTCAGATAAAAGTATTAAGCAAGCTTAGTACCTGTACACTATTACTATAATCATACCATAATAAAAAAAAAGTACACATCAGTACACAACAGTTGTTTGGTACAGGGCTGAGAACATCACCCGCAGATGGGAGAGATGCATTCCGATATGAGAGTGTTTGTAACAGCTCATTTAACTATTATTATCATGGCCAGAGGGACCCAGAGGTCTCTTTCCCCGACTGTAACGTTAGGGACAGCTGGCGCGCGATAGCTAAAATGGCCTTGGCGCTGTCGTGAATGTTTGACTCATGGAGAGGCTCATGACCGGGGGGAGAGTGAGGAGGACAATTTCAGCGCCGAGAGTCGGTATTTCAGGTACCGGTCTACAATAACAATAATTTACAAACTTGCGTAGGAATAGGTCAGTGGTTTATCCCGCTTTGCATGTAGTAATAATAAAATAATAATGCCGTCCCAGCAGAATTTCGGCTACATCGGCCATCTCTATTGGCGATTTGCGCGGGACATATTATAGTGCACAAGTGTTTGCGCAGCCACAAGTGCACTTTCTATTCCTTCATTCGTCTATTCCGATGGGATGGCATGACGGGACCGGAGAGAAATGAGTTGCATGACCGACGGCTTAACGTGCTCTCCGTGGCACGAGGGTGTAACATCGCCAACTTCCTAACTCCGGACAGTTATTAGAATTTGAAAAATCCTAATAGCACTTGTTGTATGGTCCGACCCGGGATTCGAGCCCGGGACGGCACGTCTGTGGTTGTACATGCTTACAAATCGACCACGAGGCAGTTAGAGGTCAGTTTTGCGTATAGCCCTATATAGTACCTATATAGTACCTATATAGTACCTATGTAGTACCTATATAGTACCTATATAGTACCTATATAGTACCTATGTAGTACCTATATAGTACCTATATAGTACCTATATAGTACCTATATAGTACCTATGTAGTACCTATGTAGTACTGTGATATAAATACAGTCACTACAACAATTACGTTTCTTAACTAATTAATGCGTGGGAATAAACAATCAAAGACTTATAACGCCAATAGTAAGTGAATACTGCCGTAATCCGTAGTTCTATTCTATAATGTCACTGTGTTGTAACTGAATTCATAATATGTAGATTTATTGTTTGTATTCTAAGTAGCTAACTATGAAAGTAATAAGTACTTTGGGGAACTTAAATTGTTGTATTTTGCTGCTCTTACGCGTAGGATTTTTAAGGATTTTCACAAGATAATTATAAATAATAAGTACAATTGCACACACACAAAACAGAGCCGTAAAGTTACATCTTCAATATCATGTTACATAAGGTGTGTGAGTAGCAGGTGGCCTCTTCGAGAGGAAGAGGAAAGAAGGATAACACATTACATGTATAGTAATTATTATACATACATAGTAATTATTCGGATGTATATGGGAGTTGGTAGTCGTCAAACGGCTCTGATGGTTCCGCGCCCCTGTTCTATAAAAATACACACAAATTATTTATACTGTGTTTACATCAGATTTAAAATATATAATTTTACACTTACTGTGATTATGCTTATTAGAACAGACGCTTCTGGTGGGAATTCTCAATGTTCATCCGAGGAGCAATTACAGACGCTGATTCCAAATATGCAAATAATTTATTTTGACCAAAATACTAGGTGATCTTGTTTCAGATAGGATGTTAGAATGATGTTTTGACCGGGGACTTCTCGGGATGAGGCTCGAGGGATTTTGCCGTAATACAATGCTTACCTCGCCCAAAGGTATTCCGGCGATTCGTCAAATTGGAGTGGTTGTTATATTTATAGGTATTAGTGAACGGCACAGATAGGTTAGTGCTGCATCGCCGACGTTACCCCTTCCTGCTTAACACCTCATCGTTTAATTTTTAAAATAAATTGTATTTCATCTGACATTAAACAAATTACAATTTACATTACAAAATCTCATTCTATTTCACCTCGGAGAAAAATGTTGAGCTGGTGTCTGAAGTAGGTTAGTGTACACTCAGATCACCATATTATTCATTTTGTAGTGCTCGTATAACTTAAGCAATTAAAAAAGGAATCAAAATTAAAGAAAGAATAATCAAAATTTAAAGTATAAAGCGAGTAAGTCGAAAACTTGTGACGTCAGCCGCAAGGACGTACCGACAGCCGCGCATTTAGCGCTCGACAAGTCAACACCACGCGCCTAGTCAATTAGTTTAACTATCAACTTACTTCCCACGCCGCAAGTGCATACTACATGGCACATACCACACAGAAAATGATTTCATCTCTTCTTTTAGGGATAATTTTAGTATTGTTACCGATTTACAAAACATAAGCGTCACCAGTAGCAGGGCTGTATCCGCCGTCCATAGTCGGCAGAATAGCCTCTGGGTAGAATCTGATATTTCTGATGGACTGGCCTATCGCTAATATATCTGCAAAAAGCACCAGCGGCGATTTTAGCTAGTAGTTGAACCTTTCAGGGGCCGCAATCTGTTATACCCCACCAGACTGAACCCATTCTGGGTCCTTCTTGGCTTCCTTCTCTACACCACCCAATGGGCCACCGGATACTTACAAGTGTATTAAACGCGAGAACATTGCATGCTCTAAAATTAGTATTTCGTTTATCATTGAAGTTAGTATTTGAATTAAAAACATTACATTAATATTTTAGGCGGTAGTATTATTATTTAAATTATAAATAAGTTCTTATAAATTATAAATAAGTTTCACCGAATAGTGGTTTTATCGAAAAACCGAATACCGAATTGTTTTGTTTTATCCCGTAACAGCTTCTAATATTACGCCACGTGTCCCTGCTTATTCGTGATAAGTGAGAGGAATTTTTTTCTAGAAGCCATTCATAAGGACGACCGTGATTTTGAAAGCTCAAGAGAAATTGAAACCGTAACAAAAAGGGAAAGACCACTATAAAATGTTACAATTTTATAGGGGAATCTCTTGTAGCATATTGGCATTTCTATTGCCAACAACAGGTGGTATGGTAAGCTAGGGGGGATTAAAAAACAAGTTATGATTAACAAAGTAACTTAAATGAATATTATTTCACGAAAATAAACTTGTTATATTCGTAAAAAGGCGAAGAGGATGATGTAGATCAAATGTTCCAGAATATTAAGCTCTGTGATTTAGTTATTCGTACGTCGCGGCGTGTAAATGAAGGCCCCTAGCTGGAGGATATGAAGTTTAAATCAGGTCATGCAGATGAGTTACACCGCGTGTTTGCTTGTGTGGATACATTGCTCTGTATAAATTTTTTTTTCTTTTTTTTTCATATTTTATCCTCCGTCTGGTTGTGTTATTGTATTGCAGCAACATTGCATCACAGAAAATATGATTGCGATTATAATTGTATTTAACACCTGAGTGACACACACTGAGTTCCGAATCTCAAAAGTCTTAATCGGAAGTATCGTTATTAGTTCCGATTTTTAGTTACACGACATTACGTTCAAAAAGTATTTTCTATAATTTTATTTTGTATATTTTTCATTTCGTTTTCTTTCTTTACGATACTTCTTTGGTATCATTAAAATTTGGCAAGAGGTGAAATTCTACTTCTTTTTCTTCATATCATTGGGACAAGACGTTTATTATTTATATTTATATTTCTTTATATGTGTCAGCTCCAGTGCTTCGCCAGTCCTACGCCTTGGCATTAGCGCTCATGACGTCATTGTACGCGGTTACGGTTGAGGAAGGGAGGGGTAAATTTGCAATTTGCCCGCTTTCCTAAGTAATATCAGCAGCGACCAATCTTAGTTCTTAGCCTATTACTCTCCACAATTGTCCACACAGCTCATGGTAGAAAATGGTCAGGGAGAGGTATTCTGCAGGGTCTAAGAAGAGTGTCGGTGAGGCATAAAGAGATAATACAATGCAATTGTAGGATACCTTTGGTAATGATATATTTGTATCACTGAAAAAAAAATATGATACAAGTCATATTTGTAGTTCCATTCTCAAATTGAAGTTGTCAACGTTTAGCCTATGCCCAACGTTTACTAACATTAAAATAGGCACTAGTCATGTTCTTACCATCATTATTGCGTATTTCGCAACATATGACACTATTATGGTACTATTTTTAAGTTCAATGATTATTTATTTAGAAATAATTACGATAAACTAATTTTTTTTGGTTATTTTAATATAGGGGGCAAATTCCTGGTCGGAGTATTTCGATTTCCGCCGCAGGCAAAGGTGTTGCACTCCGTCCACCCCGATAACTGTGACCACCAGAAACTCACAAACCGCATCGTGTGTGTGTGCGTAACTATTCTGAAACGTCGGGATCGTAAAATACTTAAAAAACCGCGATAAAATCCGTTCAAGTGGTTTTATTATAATAAGTTATGTTATTATAAAGCGTTATATAAACCCTTTAATCAGCATTTACATGGAAATATACTTGTGCTGATGGATTTTAGAAACGTGAGACTTCCAAAAAAAACTTACAAAGTATATTCTAGTTTAAATCATTCAACTCATAAAATTTCTTAAGTTAATTATTTTAACAGGCGATTATACTATAGATACCTAAATTGCTTCATTTCTGTGTTGAACTAAATTCGTACTACAAAATTTACAGTTCAGTTCAGTTTAACTAACATTTCATTAACACTATTTATAAAATGTGAAATAGGTCAACAATCAACGTCTACTTCAACATTCTGCTTCACAAAATATTAGATAAAAATGACCTGAAATAACAATAATAATCTAATTAATCAGAATATTTAATTAATAAGTAATAATAATTACAACAAATTAGCGAGAGGGATGTAGCGCCCAACCGTAGCGACTTCGTAGCGTTTGCGGGCGGACGGCTCAGTTGGTTATCATATAGCTTTCGCTGCGCACGCGCATACAACTCGAACACAATTCAAATTACGAACGTTAATTGTGCGCACCGTACCTGTGCTGTGTTCTGTGTCCGTGCATAGTGTAGGGAAACTTCGAGTATTAAAGGAGCACAGGGAAATGTAATTAAACAGATATTTTGTAAAATGTTCTGTGGTGTGTGACGGAGGAGTGGCGGAGTCCGACACAATGTGGCCGCCGCAGAATTGGCACAAATGGCTAGTGCTGTCGCTGCTCGGATTGGCTTTGTCCGCCCGGACAATTGGTTGCGATTACAGTTTCATCACTGAGAAATTTGGAACGGAAGCGTTGGATCGGTGCAATGAAAAATGCCCGTTCCAGGTTTGTGTGCAAAATATTATTTGTAGGTCGGATATTGGATTTCATTGATAGTGGTAACATTGGACGGATACGGGCTGATGATGATGATGATAGAGATAATTGAATAATATTTATATCACGTTGCCGAGTTCTTTTTGAGTACATGCTCATAGTATGGTCTGTAACTTAAATTTCATGAAAGATTTAATTTGATTTGTGTAATTGGAGGATATGGCTCAATTATTTATACCTTGGAAAAACACAATGGGCTTATAAAACTTTGTTTTTTTTTTTCGTAAGTCATAATTACTGTTCGTTACAATCGTTCTAAGTGACTTGATGAATTGTAGCTAGATCTGAATTCTAAATTGTAAAACCGACCAATCTCTAAAGCGCAAGAATTTGCTTTACTTGTTGTTGTACTTTATAAATGTTAACATACCGTTGAACGTTGACAGAAGTAGCGAAGGTAAATAAGGAGTAACACTTATGAATTGTGGAAATTTGAACATCAGTAAACCTCCTCAGGCTGTATTAATGAGAAAGAGTTTGCAATTTAATACGAATATCTAAACAGTGGCTCCCTTTCACATATTTTTTTATAGGTTTTTATATACTATAAAATTTGTTTTTATGTTTTTATAGGGTACGATACATATCTTATTATATAAAAACCCCAATATATAATATTTAGAAAGTAAATAGATACAAAAGAATACTTGTTATAGTTTAGTAAGTTTTCATAATCCCCATAACGGCTGGATACCGTACAAAAGTCAAAATCATATATTTTTTTGCTATTGACTTATTCCGCTGATTAATTTTAAAAAGTGTCATCATATAATATTACAATCTTCTAAACATCGGCGGCAGCCAGAAGACGCGCACTGCTGGTTCTATATCCAAGTCTATGCCCTCTCCTAGAGAGCCACAATTCACGGCCGCAGGCTGCTTGCATCCGGCTATCTCTTCAGGTTAGGAAGATCGTTTAATATTGTGCCTTTCAGTGCGGAACCTATCTTCCCCATCGCCAGTCGATTCTGCGAGCAACGTGGTCTGTCCACTGCCACTACAGCTCACTATCTGCATATATAGTCTTACAATGAAAATTAGAAACACTACCGCCATTGCCAATCCTAGCTAAACCTGAAAACCAACCAATCTGATTAAGACTTAAGTGTCTCGCCAACGATGCTGCATCCGCAAGCTTTTAAATTTCCCGCCATTTTCAGTCGGACTGACTGATATTATGGTGTAAAGAATATCTATAGAATTGTACTCCTTCACATTTCATCAGGTCCCTCCCAATTGCTCTATCAAAACACACCACACTAAACACGAAGCATAGCCATCATTTATGGCGGTGTTAGGTGAGCGAGAGGTACGTCCTCGTAGTGCCAGCTCAAACCGGTTGTAATGTAAACCTCTTCCAGAAGACTTATTCTTTCAGACATTAAAACTTATTTGTCTGTAGCCTAACTTGCCTTACTGTTCTACAGTACTCGGTTCAGCAATAGTCTGAACTAGCTTTACGCCGCGGTATCATTTGCATACTAACTATTCAAAGGGAACCATACATTTTATTAAGATTGTAATCTATTTCATACAAATTAGTTTTTTCGAGAATATATATAATCATTTATGTTTATAAATTCACACTCAACACTCTTAGGGGTCGAATATTGCAAAATCCCGTCTTAGCGAGCACCTACGTCTTGAAAAGAACCCCAAGCAAAATTTTAAACTCCTAGGACTTATCTGAGATTTCGAGATGAGCGAGTTAGCGAGTGAGTGAGCGAGCGACCTTTCGCTTTTATATGGCTTATTTAGGCTTAGGGTCTAACATGTTCTTTGTGAGTACGGCCAACAAACTGCTCGTGATCGCGGTAATGGAGTTGGTCATTAGAAGCAATTGTGTTGTTAGTCTCATATAACAAATTACAAAACCGAGAGACCTGAGTGTGTTTCGTTGTTTCGCATTAATTATTATCACCACAATCAACCAACCAACGCGTTCATCTAAATGAGTAAAGAGCCACAGTAAACTTTTTTATACCTGATTTTGTTGGAATAGAATGGTTCAATTTAGTGACAAGGTAACAATAAAAACAAATAACTCACAAAAAAGACACATTATATATTAGAGGGTTGATGGTATTGAAAGAGGTGGCAAAAACTACAGGATGGGATCCCCATGAAGCAATCACTAATGTAGGAGGTCAGAGTAGAAATATATATTTTTGGAGACTCTAGTCACTGGGTCATTATGACCCAGTCACCGTGGAGTTACTCACAAATCCGATGCACTTTAAGGACAGTTCTTGTATTGGCTCCTATATCGTGGGTCCCACAGAACCACCGACTCCCCATCTCAGATCGGTGGCAGCATGTAAAAGTATTTCTCCGTAGGACTCACATGTATTCAAGAACCAACCTTCAACTGTTTTAAAAAACTTTAGTGTAGATGAAGTCTGACGATGATAAATTTGTACCACCGTAGTTTTATGGTAAATAAAATGCACATACATTTCGAACGTAATGACATGTAATACATATGTAATTGCGTGGGAAAAAAATCACATAAAAGCAAAATATATTTAATAGTTTCTTCATAGTGTTGCAAAACAAATGAAAACACCCGCTATTATCAGACCTTTTTTTTTTGGTAACGAAGTGGAATGCATATACGCATGCTAAATGGGCCTGTGTAGACTCCTATGTTGGACTCGGCCATTGGGTAGCAATATCAACTAAACCCCTACGGGAGCCTACGGCTGAACCGCTCTTAGGAGAGGATCCCGGATCTGCAGGCAACAGGACCCCTCCAGCGACATGCTGGCCTTTGGCGAAAAGGCCAGACTTCACCTCCTTGGGGACTGCCCGGCTTCGCTGTGACGGTCCTCACGACGCCGTGGCTTTATGAAGTGGACCGGGTCTCGGCCCGACACGGAACACAGGGGCGCTACTGAATGCGCTGCAGATAGCGTCTCCTTAGTACCCCCATTCGTCATCGGCGGGGGGAGGCCGCGTCGGCAGCCTCTTTTCTCACCCGCTCGTCGACTTCCTTCTGGGACATGACGGTCTCGCAGAAGGAAGCCATCGCCTGGTAGGACTCGTCGCTGCCGAGCATCGCGACGATGACGCTCGACTTTGACAAATCCCCTCCGACTACTGATGTCAGATCGTGCCGCAGCGCCGCCTATCTCGGGCACACTCGAGGGTGTGCTGGACCGTCCTACACTCTACACTCACCGAAGCGACCATGCGCGGTGAGCACCTGCGACACTATCATATAAGCGGGAGGTACGTCCCCTGAGGTGCCGCTCCCGTTCAACTGCTGTGGCCCTACGTCTTACTTAATACAAATATTTATGTTTAATTATTAGTCACGAGCTGTTTGCGAAGTGTATTGGTATTTGGCGAGTTGTTGCTGTCGCTTGGTTCAACGCACAACTAATTGTCGTTAATTGCGAGTTACTGTAATCAACGCGCTAAATATAGATGCGCGTGCTACAACCAATGTGTCTGTCCGTCTATGTGTGTACTGCAATTGACGTCTGCCTATCTTTGTGCGAGCTACAACTGATGTCTGTCTATCTATGTACGTGCCGCAACTGATAGGTCTCTGTCAATGTGCGTGCTACAACTGATATCTGTCCGTCGATGTGCGTGCCACAACTGATGTGTGTGCTACAACAGATGTCTGTCTATCTATGTGCGGTCTACCAGTTGTATGTCTGTCTATCAATGTACGTGCTACAACTGATGTATGTCTATCTATGTACGTGCTGCAACTGATAGGTCTCCGTCTAAGTGCGTACTACAACTAATGTCAGTGTATCTATGTACGTGCTATAACCGATAGCTATCTGTCTATGTGCGTGCTACAACTGATGTCTGTCCGTCTAGGTGCGCGCTACAACTAGTGCCTGTGTGTCTTTGTGCGAGCTACAACTGATGTCTGTCTATCTATTTACGTGCCGCAACTGATAGGTCTCTGTCAATGTGCGTACTACAACTGATATCTGTCCGTCTATGTGCGTGCCACAACTGATGTCTGTCTATCCATGTACGTGCTACAACTCATGTCTGTCTATCTATGTGCGGTCTACAACTGATGTCTGTCTATGTATGTACGTGCTACAACTGATGTCTGTCTATCTATGTACGTGCTGCAACTGGTAGGTCTCCGTCTAAGTGCGTACTACAACTAATATCTGTGTATCTATGTACGTGCTATAACTGATAGCTGTCTGTCTATGTGCGTGCTACAACTGATGTCTGTCCGTCTAGATGCGCGCTACAACTAGTGCCTGTGTGTCTTTGTGCGTGCTACAACTGATAGGTCTCTATCTATGTGCGTGCTACAACTAATATTTGTCCGTTTATGTGCGTGCTACAACAGCTGTCTGTCTGTCTGTGTGCGTGCTACAACGAATATGTCTTTCTGTCTATGCACTTAGTGTGTATTACCCTGGTAGTACTCTTGATTTTTAAAGCGAAACTTCTTTAAATCGCCTTGATTTGAAAGGAAAATGCGATACAATTTCATCTGTCGTAAAGTTTTTTTCTAATAGGTATAAGATAGCATTTACCCTATGGCCTCCATTACTCCTTTGTCTCCTTACAGTACAAAATAAAATATAACAGACACTCTATTAATAAACAAATGTTGGCTTTGAAAATATTGCTACACTGCTTCACTACTACTTTCTTAATTGATGAACTAAGCGACGTTCAGTTACAAAAAAATGTGCGGTGCCGCTTTGTTCAGTAATCTTAAGCTCGCATAAAGTTGTTGACCCCGGCTTTAGTGTTATGCAAGTTAAGCTACCACGAGCGATGAGACCTTCTTGGCGGTATGATAGATTACATTTGTAAGTCAATCACTACCTTAAATCACAACACAATGTGGTCATGTATTGAGGAAATAAATATGAGACAGTGCCATGCTGCTGCCCGATTGGGACCAGTGAAGAGGGCCAATGAAAGGGAAAAAGGATGATAACACAACAATTATCCTGCGGACATTAATGGATGTCGGTAGGCATCTAAATACGCCGACTTCTCTTAGCCCTCTTATACAATAAAAAATAAATTACAATTGTCCACCTCCTTCGCGGCTTACTAAAATATTCAGCTATGACCCATGTTCTAGGTCATATATCTAGCCATGATTACCCTGTGAACCCCACCGGATTTTTAGATTATTTATTCCCAAACCAGTATCAAAAAAGTATCAATTAACACTAGTGTTGTCGAAAAAGCAGACCATTTAAAAAGTTAATCCGAAATTCACAAAAAAACCGCACCGAGTATCTGATTACAAGTGAAGCCCTGAGACTGAGCCAGTTATACCTTGCTGTTCCGGTCACACGGTAAAAAATGGAAGAGAAACTGGTTGCTAACAAAAAAAAATGGTTTCACTGCAGCCATGTCGATATATTTACCACATATGAAAGATTTATATACATTAAATTTTATTTTAAGGCACCATTGGGCGAACTAGCAATTGGAGCCGTTTGATGAATACCGACGCCCATGGACATTCGCATAATTGTTACGCAGATGCGTTTCCCTCCTATCCACCCTCTCCCCAATCGGCCAATCGTCCACTTTAAATTATATAATATTAGTTGTTATCCGGCAAGTACAATTGTTTTATTTGGTACCTTCTGTTTTACTGTGATTTAAAACCGTCTCTGCTATATTGTCTTTGAAATGAAATCTGTTTGGGACTCAGGGGTCACTAGTCGAATGCCTTGGATATCAATGTGTTGGCGGAAACAACTTCTATGTCTCATGTATATTATTATTATACTGCAGAAACTTTAGCGTGGACGAATTTAACACAACAGAAATGCAGCTTCAATCTTAGCGCGCAAAATGCTAAGTGTAAAGACTAGTATATTTTCTTGGGCTTCCTTGATAATTTAAAAATTTGTATTTGATCAACAAGATTAATTTTGACCAAAATTCGTGTGTACTAGGCTTTTAATTACACCAACATTATCGTGTGTGTGTGGTATTGAAAATATTATTTTTAATCAATTGTATTGCTTAGTAGAACAATTTATTGGCTGTAATTAAGAAGGTCAATGCATCTGCTTCGTGGTGCATCTTTATGGGTGGCGGTACTTTGCAAAATGATCTTACTGCTTTGTCACAATTAATGATGATGTACCAAATGGTAGAGATAGATTGTAGATGGCAGGTACAAAACGGGCACGCTCCGTTGCGCGTGCGCACACCGGAAGTTATCAGCGCGACCTCCGGTGGATGTGCACCGGATTATTATACAAAAAAACCATTAATTTCTACCTGTTGTTTTCACGGTTTGTTATATGATCCATTTTTTTTCAGAACCGCACCGGGGAAGGGCATTATGACGTCAGCTGCGGGCCGGACTGTAGCGTTCAACAAGTAAGTTTTTATTTGTTGTGAGTTCCTTTAAATCTCTTTAATATTATGAACAAAGGTAATTATCAGGATCGGTAGAGCAAGATAGCTAAAATTTGGTATAGCTTCAAGTATCATGCCCGAAGGACACAATTTTTTATAACATAGAAAGGCAAACAAGAAATTCGAGCAATCTGCTGACTACTGACGACTATTTAATTCCGCATAAACGGATGCGTTGCAGACCTTCGCCCCCCCACCCCCCTACAGACCACCTCTCAATTGGAGACATACAAAAACGCACGAAAAGTCTGTCACGTTTATATATATAGCTGTCATTTTATTCAACATTGGCCATTAATATGGTTGAATTGCACGTTCCCTTTCACGTGGGCTAAACCGCGGGCCCAGCGAGTCCTATAAACTTCCAATAACCCAATTCGCTCTGCCTCTCTCTTTTATCATTGCAACAATTTAATTTACGGTAGCGTTAATAAATAATAAAATAAAATGTATTACAATATATTAACGCAGAAGATAAGCTGTGTATATAATTATTTATTTAAAAACAATCATGTTGTTGCTATTAAATTTATTGTTCACTATCGCAAAATAAAACATACCTTCGGTAGGAGTTGCGAGAGAACTGTCGTAAAACAACCTTCCCTCGTCGATAACCAGTTTTATTGTTTTATTTTATTGTTACGGATACAGCCACATTGTAACTCAATATTTTTGGAAGATATTTCATGATATCGTATCATGAAATATCGATAAAAACCAACTAATTGCCTTTTAATTTCCTAGATTTTCTATTTAATTTGGCGTCGGAGAGAATGTTTACACGTCTCGTAATGTATCGATTTGAGGAGAATATTTAACACCAAAACGCCTGCATAAATTCACACACACTCTGAAATAAATCTCGTCTGCCTGTTTATACTCAAAAAAAAAGCTAAAGTTATTCTTGTTTCTAGTATTGAACAACAAGCACAAGAGATAATATCTGTTTTAACAGTCAGCGTAGATGTTGATGCTCACACTCGTGAACTCAAAGATAGCAGAGACGAGAATACATTATTATTTATTATTGCTAGCAATATAATAATATCACCTACTTGTTGACCAATGAGCAGGCAACAGCCCACTCGAAATAATTTACAGTTGCCATAATAAAATAATTACCTACGTAGTTATAGATCGATAGTGGGATATCGTTTGACTGGCCTCTGACATGTTGTCTCGATATAAGGCTTTAATGAATACTGTTTCGAAAACACTCGATAATGTTGAAACATTAAGATTATTTTTAAACGATTTATAACTCTATACAAAGTTGCAATATCTTTTCTTCTCATTCTCCCGTCAGTTCTGTCACTATAGAAACAGAGCGATATTCTGCTGCGGGTGCCGTATCTAAGGTACGAGATGAAAACTTATAAAAGTTGACTAGCTGACGACTGCGCAAAATGCAGTCTTTTTGTATGAAATTAACTACAAATACATACACTACATAATGCTTTTTAATGTGATATAACTAGCAGTAAATTAAGTGAAATAAACCAGAAAAATAAGTACAATGACATATATGTTATGGAAACAAAGTCCTCAAAATTATCTGTATGTATGTGATCGGTTTTCTCAATAGTCATTGAACGGTTCATTCGGTTTTCACAGCTGGATAGAGCGATTCCCGAGGAATGGTTTAGCGTATATAAGTAACAAACCAGTCGATGTTATTCACGGACGAAGCCCGGCGGATTGCTAGTATGATATAAAATTACATCATGAATAAGCAAAAATACATTGGTCGTTGAACGTGTCGTAGAGTCGTATAGCGTTGGGTGTTTGAAGCTAAAAGTTAGCATGCACCAGCTAAGGAAATGGGTCAATAGATAACTTGTTTGTGGTCACCGAGCATAGAGCGGGACTATGCGTATGAACTGGAGCGCGTCAGGTATTGTGCTAGCCCCTCGCCACGTCGGGAATAATACAAACGACATGGCATTCGTCTCGAGTTCCATGGCAATTTTTTCTATTGTACTTAATTCTTTTTTTTTTTTGGAGTTTATATCTCATGATATTTAAGGCCTGTGGTACTAACAAAATATGGGGGATAAAATTGTGTGTATCGCGCAACTTTCGATTCTGAATTCCAGTCGCTCGTTGAAGCTGGCACACAGTTCCTTTTCCTTTTTTTCCGATCGATCAATATCATATTATAAATGTTTTTAATGAAAGTTATTCAAAAGTATATATTTTTTAAAAAAAGATAACAATGCTTACAACACCATCAACGATAGATCTTTCGCCAGTTACATAACAAGGCTGAGAACCGAGTGCAACATATAATACTATATAAAAAACTATATAATACTATATATAACTATAAGTAAAATTATATTGTGATACTAAACAATATATTGTGAAAATGTATAAAGCAGACGAAGCTTTCTACGTAGATTTACTTCAAATTCGAATATAGATGAATTTTGAACAGAGTTCACTAACACAGATAAATTACAAATACATAATGATACCTTTCTGTCCTATGGATCTAAGTTTATAGTATAATATGGCCTATTGCCCAGGCAATGTGCCCTAGTGGTAAACGAATGAATAGAATTGACACCGTTGGCTAGATGGTGTATTATATAGGGCGAGGTCAATAGCCGATACGTAACTCTATTGCTAGCCGTGGTCTATGTTTTTAAGATTAACGTGATCCTTGAAAAGAAGGCGCTCTAGCCGATGTACCGTATGAAATTGTATCACAGCTAACTCGTTAATGTTATGAAAATTTTTAATGTGTTTGTATATCCTAATTTTATAGATCAAGATTCACATACTAATTAATAATTAGTTAAAAGCGTTAGTTACAACATTTTGTAAAATCTAATACAGTTGCTATTGGAGTCGAATTCTTTCCCTTATCGCTTTGATTACCTTTTTCATACGAACACTATGTGGACGTCACAAACAGAGGAAGCATCATTGTGCCCGATACACAAACATTACACTAATACCAAGTGTATGGAGTGTTTTAAAAATTGCATTTGGCTCCATACCTACTTTGTGTCACAGCGATTCTGTTTCCTTTATCACCGCACTCCAATTAAATATCGCAAAATATTGTGCAATGAAAAAAAAAACATTAAAAATAAAATTAATATATTGTAAAACAT
>JAFELO010000421.1:382098-401794 GCA_017140195.1 Eumaeus atala | reverse complement strand
TATATATATATATATGTATGTATATATATGGATAAGATAATAGTAAAAAATGTATGTGTTAAGCAATGGATAATTTTTTCACAAATGCGTATTAATATTTCAGAACTTAAAAATAATGTCTTATATCCTTTAACTATAGTTTTGTCAAATATGTACCCCTGCTGTTAACAGACACACGTATCATCTCAATTTGTTGTTGTAGCAATTTTCATTTAAACAAACAGCTTCCAATTATGGTATACGTCATTCAAGAACATGTGAATTGACGTAAAACGGTCTGTTCCCCCACACCCTGACAGTTACTACTGGAATATGTCAAAATTATCGTTTCATTTATGCGCCCGCGCAACGCAAAAACTCTTAAGTGGCTCAACAGGGCGCGCACCCTTCTCAATGTGGCTCTAAATTGACTCGTTACAAATTATTCTGAACACAACCATTTATGGGAACATTGTTCTTGGTATAATAACGATGCTTAATGCACTTCAATTTTACGCAGCTATTGTATGATCTTGAGTGTCTTTTAATGTTGTGCATTTACTTAATAAAGAATGTGACGATAGCGGGACCTTCATGTGTACTGTTGATTGAATGTATTGTAATACTTTTGAAGCTTTCCTACTACTTAGGAAACGTTATAAGTCGCGCGATATGAAATGTACGGAATTGATTCCATAAGATACGATTTAAAACACGCGGCGTGAAATCTATACGTGGATTCAAATGGTGTGAAGGGGTAACCGGTCCAGCGCAACATCAGTGTAACGCCTATTGCGCTTCTCGGTCTATTCGCTTTATCGGAAAGGGTAGTGCCATGCTGCATAGGAGGAGCTAGTGCCATGCGTACTGCATGACACTACATCCTCCTATGCAACGGAATTAGGCCGGCACGGCTCGGGAGCCTCCGACCTTTCGCTCACATAATACCGCCGTAAAGTGACTTCTTCAGTGTTGCGTTTCGTGCGGTTTGTGAGTAGTCGGTGGCCCATTGGGGGGGAAGGAGGGCAACGCTTCGGAATAGTAATTATGTGGATGATCATAGGCGTCGGTAGCCGGAAAAAGACTACGATTGCTCGTTTGCCCCCTATAAAAACAAGTATTTAAGCAAACTAAAAAGCTGGTTATCTGTAACTCGATTTCGGGATCATATAATTTTACTTGATAACAGTTGTCTATATCTGTCAACGCAACGCACGATGGAATTAAATAAACGGCTTGATACGCGCCCACAATCGCAGTTACCTAAAGAAAAAATATACAATTTCATAACTGCAATTGTATTTTAGCTTTAGATTAAAGCTATGAGAAAAATGCGCAAGGGCTACTTAGTATTTACCTCTCCGCGGATGGCCCTTCTCTATGTAATACGTCCGTAATGCATTCTCTAGTACATACCGGACATCCGGCACGGTGAATTTAGTCGATTCAAGTTGAACGTAATCATCGCCTTAAAAGCCCTGCTGAGTTGTTGACATTTTGAATCGCTACAAAAAGTGTAGGGTGTCAAGAACGAAGCGCATGCCTTTTTGTTTACGGATGCTGATGCCTGCGTGAGCCTATGCAACACCTCTCGTGTCTGTTGACCTGTACGCACCTGCACATCCTCATCGACAGTACATTAACCTGTTTCCTATACAACTACTTCCTAATTTTAAGTATACGATTTAATCATACAAAACAAACAAAAAGCAATTAACGATCTTGTGTAGTGAGTATTATTGATAGGTACGTACGAAGATACTGATTATTATTGATAGCATCATGTAATTAGTTTGTATAAATGATACTCTAAAAGCCAGACCGCGGTAAATTTTATAAATTTCGAGTAAGACCTAAGATTTACTAATCCTTATAGGCAAAATCGGAATAGTTTTCTGACCATCACTTAATGCGCTTAGTGCACTTGTAGGTAGCCTGCAACCTCTCGCTACCCAAGCCAATTAATTATGTGTATGCTATTATATCCTATACACGAGAACGTTTAGTCTTTAGGCAAAGTTGAAGTTAGCAGTAATTAACAGTCATAGTATCCATTGCTTGAAATTTTAAATTATAAATATTGAAATTTTAAATTTATTTTATTGTCGTTTCGCCTTCAAACGTGTATAAACAAATGAAGCACGGCGTTGTGAATATGGGCGTCGTGCCACGACGCACGGTGGTCAACCACCATGGCAGGGGGGCAGGCCATGGCGCAGGGGTCGCGTGAGACACCGGATGGCCGTAGGAAGGAAGCTGCTCGTTGCCACTCGGCTCCCCTCCCATCTATTTTAGACAACGTTTTATTACATAGCCTCATAGAATGTACTAAACAGTCGGTAATGTTGCGATTTATGACCTCTCATTTTTCATATCCTATGGGGACACATGAGTAGTCGGAGCGTCTTAATAGCCATCGACGCCCATAGGCATCTGCATAATTGTTATGTAGACGTGTTGTCTTCCTTCTCTCGTCCTCCAATGTACCACCGAAAATTTGCAAACCGTACGAAACATTGTTACGTTTCGACGTGCCGGCCCAATTCGGCTGAAATACAGCATGGCGTTACCTCTTCCATTTTATTATATAATATATAGTCTTCATAATTTAAATTCAAGTTTCGTCACTATCGATTTGAAATTCCACGCCATTAGTGGACAATGTACTACAATCTACAATCATAGTTTTCATAGTTCCTGTGTTCTGTGGCGAAGGGTTCAAGACGCGGAACATATCTAAAGTTCTATATACTTTGACTAAAATGTTTATTATTTTCTTAAATATACTTAAAATTCTCTTGCCACAATGTTAGTTACCTTACTCCTTCGTAACGGCTTTACCGATTATTACAAAATTTTATATGCATATTCACTAGGTCTGAGAATTGTCTACTATCTATTTTTCATACCTGTAAGTGATGAGGGTTGTTCACCGATAACATTACTTTTATGTTTACACGTCTCAATGTCAACAAATTCTGACAGAACAACGTCTGAAGGGACAGCTAGTTATTGATATAATTATATTTTACCCAATTTTCAGATTTATCCTTTTGTATGCATTATAATTTCTTTACTTGCCAAACTTCATTAACCCTGTAGGTTTTGATTACTATGCGATATTTTGAATAAAGAAATATTATGTATTCATCTACCGTAAACATGTTTGCTTTTCATGACCATCCGCTAGACTAATCACCCGTAGAGTTTATTATATTTAAAATTAGGCTGCAAACTTTGATATGCATAGAAGCTTCAATTAATAGTATAAATGTATCATAATGTACCGGAATTTAATATATCAGAACGTGGGAACCAGGATACCGTCAGTTTCGTATTTGAATAATTTA
This sequence comes from Eumaeus atala, assembly GCA_017140195.1. NCBI lineage: Eukaryota > Metazoa > Arthropoda > Insecta > Lepidoptera > Lycaenidae > Eumaeus > Eumaeus atala. The sequence goes on along the minus strand of JAFELO010000421.1, from coordinate 398,465 downwards.
TTCCAATAGCCAGTAGAGCAAAACCATCAAAACAATTCATTCATGCAGAGGCCAAAAGGCACGGGTTCGTAACTAGACGTGTAACTTATGAATATGGATTATAACAGTAGTTTGGTAACGCTATGTGATTCTTTTTCTATTCAATTTGTCTATGTAATTATATGATAATAAGTATAATATTTTGAATGTCACAGAGGGGTAAAAATCTCACGCTACTGGAATATTATGTATATTAATGAACTTTGATAGTTTTATATTAATAATAAAATGAAAATTCTGTTTTGTAAACATTTTTTCTTAATTAGAATTGCGCCAAAATTTACAGCTAACTTGTGCAACTAGGACGCAAATTTTTCGTAGCTCAGCGTGCTACGCGCGTTCCGCGTTGCTTTCAATGCAGTGATAACAAGGAATTTGGGGCCCGTGTGCCTAAAGCCCCGATTGCTTTATTAAGAACTTAGTGGCTAAATACACGACAAATGTCGGCATCACAGTTTCCGGTGACCAGTAAATATACTAAGCACATAACTTATAATATAAAGTACTTATATGTTAGTTAAGGGTCTAATACAGAAAAGCCTGACATTTTAATGGTAACCCGCAAAATCGGCCCTTTGAGGCAAAAAGGTAGCAAATATAACACAGTATGAATAGTCCATTCATTTCAAAGTGCCTTGGTTATAAACAGCCCCCCTCCCTTCCCCCGACACGGAAGTCACGATATTTCGTCACTTATCACATACTAGGCAATATAATAAGTTATGATGATCTGTACGATTTCTTTTAACACGACTAACACTAAAACTAATAACAATTTTTCAGTGTAACACTTTTACTTCAATAAAATATGAGAATTAAAGGAACAGATTATAGCAAAGTTTCGAATCAGACGTTACGGTATATGTACTTTTTTGTAGGTGGAAAATTTTGAGACGTGAATGAATGGACTGAATGAACATGTTATAAATGATATTAAATATTTACTCGTTAGACAAGTTTCAAATTGAAGCAATTTCTATCTAATTAAGATGTCTGTCTTTATTTAACACAATGCGTAGTACTACGTAATGTAATAAATAGACAACGCATGCGCACAATTTAAAAAGCAATTTAAACACAACATTCAATTTATTTATCTTGGAGAAATATGTTTCTTTTTTCAAATATATTATAGAAACTACTATAACATTACTATGACTCTTCTAAAGCATATTTTTTCAAGAATAAAAATACGCTATGATGCTATTGAAACAAGGTTATTTTTATTTAATATTACAAAAAGATGACATGCGCAAAATGTACGTTGACGTCCATTGACATTATGCTTATATAATAACAAATATTAATTTTATTAATAATCTTTCATTTTATTTAAGACAACTCATTCATTTGGCTATTTGCTCTTGGTATCACAACACTTTACCGTATTATTACTCTACATTGTTGACATTAGAATAGGCCTAACTTACAGTGTCTGTAATTGAACTGGAAAAGAGTAGAGATAAAATCAGTAATACAAAAATGGCGCTATCACATACTAAGTACGCCCACATTTCTATACCATTTAGGACATGAAAGAAATAGACTGTACTTCATCTGCGTACATTGTAATTGGCGTACTTAGTTATATGATAGCGCAATTTTTGTATTATTGATTTTATCTCTATCAGCCTTTATCAGTTCAATTTCGGATGCTGTTTGTTAGGTCTATTCTAATGTTCTTTTCAAATTCATATTCTTATTTTGATGTCTTAAGTTTACGCGAATGTTAGTAATTAACGTCGGGCTAGATAAATAATTAAATAAACCACGATAAAATCCGCAAAACTGGTTTTATTGTAATCATATTCTTATTTTATTATGACCCGAATGGTCCCTGTGCTGAGTTGGATTATCGTGTTCCCACAAACACAACACATCATGATTTGTTTAAATTAATTAAATATCATATGGATCATATCACCTGACATCAGATCGTCATAACAAATGCATCGTTTGTAACTCTGTATTGCAAATAAAAAAAATTGTGGTATTTCTTTACGTCTCTACTAAAATAAAATAAGTGACCCTATCCGAAAGAATCTGATACGACATTTACATAGTGCCATAATAAATTATTGTATCGACATACGCAATGTTGCTACGGAAGATGTTTCACACGAGAACTTTCTCCCGAGACGAGTGGAGGACTTTTATCGTGTGCCAGCAATTGGCCGGCTAATTGAAATATGCGCGATAATACAAACATGAGTCACGGCTTTATTGGACAATCAACGGTTTTTTTATTTCAATATTAAATAACGTAATAAGGTAATCAACAGAATATGTTCTTGAATAATGTAGTAAGGAATTGTGGGCACCCTTTTTGTACATAAATACAATATACTTTGAAGTCCAGACTACCTCATCAATCTCCGTAAATCGTATGGTATTTTAACTTGCCTTCTATAATTTTGTGATTTGCGTAATCAGGACATCATTCCCTTGTCCTATTACATTCATCTACTACACACGCTATATTGAATAAAACAGCTAATAAAAAGCTAAGTGTGATTCTGTTACTAACAATTTAAAAGTCAGTAAGTTTAAGCCTTTTTTTAAAGTAAAATAGCGATAGTTACTTTACGTCGTCCATTGTGGAAAAGTTGCGCAAAAATATATTTTGAATTATCAGCAAAATACTCAATACGCGTAAGCACAAACAGCCTTAAACACGTATATCATCGATCATCATAAACCCAATTTCACGCTCATATTTCACGCCTCTCATTTATTGTGGGCGTAGAGACCAGAGCTAGCTCTACAACAAGACCATTCTATTTCCTTATTAACATAAATATAATACTGAAATGTAATAGAATTATGATAATTTTAAGTAAATATTTTGAGACCAAGACTAATGCAAATTATGTAAATCACATTTACTTATTACAGACAATAAGTAAGAATGTTTTGCAACTTTCTACCTAACTATATACTTAGTCAGGCCAAAAGTTTTGCTATAATTAAAAATAAAAAAACTACATTTGAATTTAGAATCTGTCATTGTTATACGATTTTTCATTCTTTTCTCATTTTGCGCCAATACATACAACAACAATATTTTTGCGATATTATAACGGAGTGGAGTGATAAAGAGAACAGAATCGCTGTAATTGCATTTCACAAAGTAGGTACGGAGCCAAACGTAATTTTTAAAACTCTCCATACACTTGCTATTAGTCAAATGTTTGTGTGCCGGGCTATTAATAGGTACAAAGAGACTTCGCCTTTTTATGACAGAGAAAAATCTGGCCGTCCACGTAGTGTTCGCACGAAAAAGGTGGCCAAAGCAGTAAGGAAAAGAATTCGAATAAATTCTGACCGAAACCAAAACATTTTATCTCGGGAAATGAAAATGACATGTAGAACCATGTCGCGTATTTTTAGTGGTGACTTAGGAGTTGCAGCCTATAGACGAGCCTAGAAACGCACTGGTCATTCCTTAACCGATAAATTAAAGGAGAATAGGTTGGTAAAATCGAAACAACTACTGAAGCGGTACGCAAATGGGAGGACAAAAAAATTTGTTTACGGATGGGATTTTTTTTTGGAATAGAGCATTATTTTAACTGCATTTATGCTCGTAGCTCTAAGGAAGCTTCCCATGCAATGCAACGTGGGCATTATCCGACTTCAGTTATGGTTTAGTGGGGAGTTAGTTATGAAGAAGTGATTGAGTCCTATTTTTGTGACAAACGTATCAAACCATCGGCACAAAATCTATATTTTCTTCAATATTTTATGTCATGAGAAGAAAACACTAAATAGCATTATATCTGTACACATTACTGCTTATCTATTATTAAATTTGGAATATTATTGTATGTAAATTTTAAATATTAATGAACAATCTTAATTAAATTATTTTCCTGGTTTCAAAAACTCCTAGTCTTGCAGACTTGTCCGATAAAAGCTTTGAGATCTTTACCCTATCTTCCTTTGAGCTCCAAATCATTTTTTTTTGGACTTATTTATACGTTCTAATTTTACAAAAGAAATTTTATTTACATTGGAAATGATTAAGATATCCCCAAATAATCCAAAAATTATTAAAATATCCACGAAGGTGAAGTTTTAAGATCTTTGCCTTGTCTTCCTTTGGACTACCAAACCATTTTTATGAACTTATTGATACGTTCCAATTTTACAAAAGAAATTATATTTACATTAAAAATTATTAAAATGGCCTCAAAAGTGAAGTTGGGGCGACTTCAGTTAATGCTCATTAAAAAATATTGTAATATAGACATTATTAAGCACAAACAAACCTCTGTCTTACAACTCACTAACTTTATTATGACTAATCATACAACATAAATTAAAATATGAGACTTAAGTAACTAGCATAATAAAATTCTAGACGCATTAATTATGAAATATGGTCACACAAAATAGCCTTACGTACAAATGTGGGCACACTAATTCTTTGGTATTTCCTGACGTCTATTTTAGGAATGGTAATTCTATCTTTTGCTGTCTAATTAAATAACAAGACAAGTGTCTATAAACTCAAGATCTTGCAATGAATATAATTAAGACTATTTTTGTCTTCAGATTAGTCACTTTTATTTTTAATGCAAGCAGAAAGAGACATTGTCTTCACTGGGTTAATAATATGTAAAAAAAACTAAATTTAGGAAATAATTAATTATACTCAATAAAACAGGCTATTCTCTAGTTTTTAACAGAATTATAAATTTTAAAAATTTGTTTGTTGGAACGTGCTAAGCTCAGGTCCGATTAAAATGATTGGCTATAGAAAGCTATAGTCATAATGTGAAACACTGGCGGTGTGAACCGGTCAGTCGGACGTCCTAGGTTAACCTGTTTATATGTCATGCCCACATATCACTCAATAGTTTAATCGATTAAGATAAACTATACGTCATTGCATAATATTCATATATCCTTGATCTATTCGATCAGCTCGATAAAACCAAGTTTCCAAACATTAAGATACTCGAATTGGGTTAGGTTTGACGTCTTGTTTTCCTACATAGTAATATTCAAGTGTTTATCGGTAAGAAAACCGTTTCAGGGTTACTACTTTTCGAATTAACAGCTTCTTCAGGAGTGTTGAGCAATTACCGGCAGGTAGGACTGCTTTAGTGTTGCCGAGACCGACACCTTGTGACATGTGTCAGTGACATCTAAATTCTAGATTGTTGTCCACGTCTTCACGTGGATTTTAAAAAATGCAATCTATCGTAACCACCTGCAAAAAATATGCTGGCGGCTTTTGTCTGCTTGAGATTTAGAGAAGAACGAAATATATAATCTACTCAAAACAAATCATAAAAGATTGTAACAATTTACAACCCAAATTTATATATATATATATTTGTAAATCTATGGTCGTTACATGATCCGATATTTTTATTCCAATGCTGGCCATAATAAGCTTAAAAATATAAATTTTTACTATAGGTAGTAAGTATTTTTTTATGTATCATCACGGTTCGAGTGCGATTATCCTATTGGCGGCGGCTGACAACGTTCATTTTAACTGCGCATACGCACCAAGGTTGCTGGATAACCAATAGGAATACAAACGGACAACATGTAATAACTAAGCTTTATGATCCACATATCAGTTCGTCATAGTCTTTCGATATCCATCCTCTGTTAAATCAGGTCCTTAGTTCTATCCTACTTATACTATTGTTATGAATACAAATGCATGATTCTGTGTAGTGTTTTTTTTTCACGTAAAAAATACCGAATGAGTGAACTGCTGATTCAATTTGGACAACACACAGATTCCGTTGTTGTGTGTTGATACAGACAGGTTGATGTCGGTTACAAACCTATTGAGTAATTAATAACAACCTAATTAATAACAATCTACACAATTATCTAACATATTATATATTATTTTTGCAAAAATAAAAATTTATTTATTTATTTATTTTACTTATAATGAGATTTATAATCAAATTATATTAGACTAGCCTTCCGTCCCTGATTCGCACGGAAATTATACACAACATGGCAAAAATTATCCATTTTCATATCGGCCTCGTCAACATTACACGTTACCATGACAACAAATTCTATTTATGACAGAACAACGGCAGTCGGGACCAATGTTGTCAATAATTTCTGCAGCTAAATAAGGGTTTACTTTGACAATTTTCTTCACACTTTTGGTTTCACATTATTGAGGCTTTCGTACTAATCTCCTACGTTTTAGGAAATGTTATATAGTCTTTGTTCATCACTGATAATGTAGGATTCTAATGATAAAAGGATTTTTAAATCGGTCCTTAGTTTCGGTGGCAATGCAAAGAAACAAACGAACAATCAAATGTTTCCTCTTGATAACATTAGTATTGATATAGATACTGCGTACAAAACGATTTTTTTAAGTTGATAATGGATTTAATAATGAACATCAAACATCGTAAATGTTCGTTTTTATATATTTAAACAAATATAGTACACTAGCGTGCCAACCCGGGTTCACCCGTGTATAACACGAGCCAGATCTTAACAAATTATTCCCTAAAACCGTCCTCGGGAATCGTTCAGTATATCGGTGAAAACCACAGGACAACTAGTTCAGTATATTTTGAGTAAACATTCAGGTCTCTCCGTCGTGTTGAGAAAGAATAATAAAATTGTAATAACAAAAGGTAAGGTGGACATATTTTGTGATAATTCACATATTCTTGTCACAGTATAAAAAAATATTGCTCATTTGTTTCAATATCAAATATCCGCTAAGAGCTAAGAAAATGTTGATGGTTTAAAGTGTCGCGTAGAAAGTTATTACACTGGTAATATTCATAATAGAGTGCATTCTGCCTCGTCGCCCGCTAATTCCTATTTCCTCATTAGGTTTACAGTATCCACGCCCGCGTTACGTGCGCCCATTCAAACTCTTCCTCTCTGCCCTTCCCCCTGCACTACACTAGGGTTGCCATCCCCAAATTAAAATAGGGAGTTTGTAATTTAGGGATTGAAAATTGTTTGAAAAACAAGACAATTCAGTCAAAAAAGAGGACGCTCTAATTGATATAGTAGAATTATTTATGTTTAAACATAAAGGGAAAGTGGTTAAATGAAATACTGTTTTACTAAAATTATACAAGTCAAAACGAAGGAATGAAACTATATTTTTGTATTACAAAAATAATTATTGTTGAAAAACCAAACACTGCTAGAAATCTATCTAGGTTATCCTTGATCCACTAAAACTGTGGAAGACAGGTTGGCAGCCCTAAAGTATACACCCCCTTCCCCGTGCCACGTCCATCCGCCGAGCGAATTTGTCGCGAGTGCACTCAACCATGGAGTGTTTTGATTTATTGTCCATTTATTGGACTCTCGACGCACAGAATAAAAATAGAATATCCTCCGCACAGGATAATCATTGTATTAAAGCCATTTAAGTTCCCATTCATAAACATTTTACATGCCTACTGCCAACTACGGGCATGTGATGAAAGGGTTTTATTACTCTATTATCTGTCTGACGGTTACATAAAATCTTATTTATTTTGTTGTAATGGTACTGATGTCTTAAGTTTACGCGAATGTTATTCATCACAATAAAACTATTTTACGGATTTGGTCGCGGTTTATTTTCTTGGATTTTATTTAATTAGCCCGACGTTTGTCCACCCGTTCAGTGTCCAATGTAGTTCAGTGTAATGTAGTTCTAACAATTCTAGTACACAAAAAAATATACAGTAAAACATACACACAAACCTTTACAAGTACAAAGTTTACCTGACAGTGGAACTAGCATCTTTTCTTGTAGTTTACAATTTTTATTTATATATTTCAGTATTTGAGGTTTACTTAACAGGTTACTATGACATCAGTTACCCTTAGACATAAAGCTTCCTCTGAGATTTTTCTAAACCGAACATGTGATGAGATATAAATGTAATGTCTCATATCATGCGTTAAGCATTCGAGTGCAAATGCCTTACTTAAATCTTACATAAGACTTTTCAAATAATTATTCAATTGAAGACTAAATCTACAATCACTAAAAAGAACAATGATTGATTCATAAAAAGGACTAAGGTCTAGCGATTAATAAAATGATGGGCAGAGAGTGGCTACGAGTATTAGCAGCTGAGAGCACTCAGGAGCAACGGGAAACACTCCGGTAGGTCCCAATTTGTTTCCACATTATCCAATTACCAGAGTCAGAGCCAAACGTTTGGCGTGGGCCAGCGCGTGACCTGGGTGTATTTTGGACAACATCATACCTTTAGTGCATACCCTACATAAATTGCATTTTAAGTTTCAAAGAAAAATAATTACCGTAAAACTTATTTTATCGGATTACTTTACTTATTTTAGCATTTCGGTTACTTTAATGAAGTACTTGGTCAACCATCATCGTAACGTCAGTATCAGATCTAATTCATTAATGTAGTTTTATTCGCTCGAGTGAAGTAAATTACTTAGCTTCTTAAATTTATATACACACATTTAAATGCATACATAATAATTTGTGAGAGTAGTAGAAAAATCAATGACTTAGTTGCTTAGGTGGTTGATGTAAGATTTAATTCATTGCAATAATCAATTCGCATTCTAGTTAGTTACAATATTTGCTTTTTATTTGAAAAATATCAGCAACATGAAACTATTATCGCGTAGTTTTAAATTATATAAATTGTCATGTTGACCTGTAAAACTCAAAACCGATAACACTATTTTGAGTTGAATGTTACAGCAAACAGTAGATACAAAGCAAATTTTACGACAAGTTACACGCGTACTTATACTATAAACAGATGACCGTAACGTGTATTTTAATATGGGTTACCATATCTTAAAAGTTTATCAAGGGTCAGTAACAGAAGAAAAACAATCTTAGGTTTATCCATCGGCGCCTGTTGACAAATAACTCACATTTATTATCTTTGTGTAAAAAAAATAACTTTTTTATTGGTCCACTTTGGATGCCTACATTTAATAGCCAATATTTAATCTTTTGTCGACATACAATTTAAGTCTCCTTGGTGTCATGTTCTACGCAGGCTCTTTATTTCACACATACAACCTCGTTGGCCTAGTGGTAAGTGAGCCTATGTTTTTGTTTTTTATAACTACAATCGGCGGGGCTACACGCACCGATCAAAAAGTATGTGCGATCAAAGCGTACGCGTAAGTAATTCAATTCTTTGTCTGTTATTTTGAAATTGAAATGATATATACGTTACTTTCTAAATATTATAACAGGTTTTGAGAACTTTGCTTGGGTAAATCGAAAGAGCCAAACGTTTAACCTTCAGTTCTTCCACAGATGATAAAGCAAACATCAAGATAGTAACATTTGAATATCTCATCTAGTAAAAATCCGTTGAAAATGGTTCCAATTGAAGTAGCACATCAATTTAAGTACGGGCGAGTGCTTTCACAGAGCCCTGCATCCGGGGCGTCCTGTCGTCCCCAATTGAACTTCCGAGCGCGTTTCCGAAATCGCTCCGGCAATTAAGTGCAGCGACAATTTTAATGAGTCCAAAGGGATCTATTGTTTTGTTATTGGGCACGAGACAGGATGCCGGTTAATTATGAGATAATTTACTTAGTCACTTACGGTTTTATTTTTTTAAGAGGGCACGTGGACAAAGGGCATAGAAGTTTGTGGGCAATTACTCTAATTATTTTGTTAAACAGATTATAATTTTGTGAAACAAAAAATAACAGCGAACGAGCAATCGGCGCCTTTTTACGACTACTGACTCCTATGAACATCCACATAATTACTATGCCGACGCGTTGCGCTGGGCCAGAAGGCTGATTCATCATTCATTCATGTATATGTATACGTTCGAAATCAAATTTTCCGCCTGACTCAATCAGGTAAAAATATTATTAAATATAAACACTCTACAATATAAAATTTCATGTATTTTGGCGAAGCGTTTGGGCGGCATGAGAAGCTCATGCCTTCGTCTTCCACCGGGCACGTAAGAGCTGCACTCGTGCCCTCCCTCTCATCGAGTAATTCGAAAAAGGAATGTCTAATGTTCGGTGTATATATTTATATAATATATAATATTTTTTTTTACGTAATCATATTATATTTTTTAAATACACCGACTTTGATTTTATTTATTACAATAGTTTTCATGTCTATTACACGAAAACGTAATATACAATTGCTAGCTATAATATAATACCGCTTGTTACAATTTTTACTGACAGTATCAATAAATGGCGATATTTTCTATTATTTTCAAAGAGGATATCACCGTTTCGCCTCTATTAACAGTGTATCAGACCTGTCACGCTCCGTGTGACAGCCATAAACAACAAGGGGGCCCAATGGGCGTGGTGTTGTGACAAGTGCATATCCATGGCGGAAAAGCCACGTTAGGGGCCCCTAGCCCAACTATAAAATTAATATCGTCTTTACGATCACCCAGATCGTCAAATAAAACCGTTGGAATACTTATTTAACGACTAGTACTAAATAAGTCATAAGCATAATTATGATGGTAGATAAACTAAGACCGATATGTTCTTTGTTTACGTACCCCGGGGGATATATGTTTATTTTATGTTTGGGAGGAATAAACTAGAATATTACAATATTATAAAGCAATATTGCACGACAGCAAGCTTGCGATAGTTTCCCACTCGTAGAAATAGTATGAGTGAAATGGCGCAAAATATAAACCGGCGAATTGCAACCGCACACCGAAGGCACGGGAGCTAAGAGCTATGATGTCTTTATAAAAGTCTGTCCGTCCGTCTGTACGTCTGTCAAAAGCTTTTCTTTGGGCACACGGTGCAGCATCATGTGGATTTACGTAAACTACTAAGGCTCACTACGTCTTCATCATTATCAGTCCTTAATGCCTTTGGACATAGGCCTCTCTCAAGGAACGGCTACTGCATGGACATCGTCTTCCCACCTTGTGAACGGTCGACCAACGCTTCGTTTTCCTAAACGCGGCCTCCCCGCCAGAACCTTACTGGCCCAACTGCCATCTGTACTTCTGAGTGTGTGACCAGCCCATTGCCACTTCAGCGAGCTTATTCGTCGCGTGATGTCGGATACTTTAATGACTTCGTTTCCAATTCTGTTGGACAGAGAAACGCCCAACATAGCACGTCCAATAGCCCGTTGAGCTAAAGCAAACGTTACGTTAAACTTAATTCATGTAATTGTGACCTCTTTTAGCAGTACTAAGATAAGTTCATAGTGATGATGTTTTACATAACAACTACACCAATAAACAGATTCATAGAACAAACACATTAAGAACACAGACGATAAAGTGCACTACAAATGCACTGAGCATACATATGTAAACATTGTCGTCAGGATATAATTTCACTAATCCCCGTCGTGTCTACTGGGGTCTGTGCCTCTGTGTCATCGCTGTGCCAGTTTTTTAATTGTAGTGCGTTCGAGGTCGCAACCTGCAATTATACAGCCGAAACGAAACGCACACAACGCACGCATACTCATCCAAATGTATCAATTAATGTCGCGCATGTCAGCTAAATCATCTGGATGAGATCAAGGGACGGCTGACGATGATGATGATTTTAACTACGTCCTGTCGCTGACTATTGGTGTCTATGAGCATCAGTAACTACTATATTCCCGTACTACGTTAGATGCTGTATAAGCTATTCGATTTTGGTTCTAGATTTTCTATGAAGAATGAAAGGGAGTGTACAGAATGCGGAAAAGGCATGAAGTTATCGATTTAAACAAGTTACCAACCCTCGCCATAGAAGAAAGCTTTACCTCTGTTTCTGTTAGGCATTAAAGCGATTTTGCTTCATTGGTAACGTAAGCACATAATTTGCAGACACAGAATATAGGAACAGTCTATGAATCATATGTACTTACACTGTGTATAGGTATTTTAGTAAGTTTATTTTAGTAGCGCCATGCTATATTACAGCGGAATAGGGTCAGCACGACTGGGGAGGTGCCTCTCGCCCACACGATAGCGCGATCGTGCGATTTGTTACTAGCTGGTGGCCCATTCGGGGGTAGGAGAAAAAAGGACGAGACATTTTCACATAAACTTTCGCATATCTGATAACAGTTATTCTGAAGTTTATGGGCGTAGGTAGTCATCAAAGGCTCCGATTTTTCTTTTGTCCGCCTGTAACATATTTTAAAAAGGTACTATGTAATGTACAGGTCTTGTGATTTCCTGGCTCTGCATGTAATAAATAGGTGAGGATAACGGCTCGGCAGCTGCCAGGCCCGTCTTCGGTTTGAGATCATACTCCTGAAAGAACAACACCTGTACGGAAATGTATACTCTTACCGTGGTAAACAATCAACCCTAAATATTTCTATACTCTGACCCTACTATGTCTTAATTATTGGAAAAATATAATAGAACTTAAGGACAAATAATAAATAATCTTGTACCTCAGTGGGTGTCAGCCATATAGACAACTTAATTGTTGGAGTGAAGGCCGCCCAGCGACAGACAAATTAAATAATGCTCCAAATACACACGCGATGTTAGTTATGTAACAATTGTTGTTGGGCAATTATAACCAATGGCATGATTTAATAAATTATCATCATCATTGTCTGTCCACTCTTTCAATATATCCAAACAAATAGAATTGGGTCTTTTTTATAAAAGTAATGGGCTTGCGTTTGACCACATCCGCACATGATGGAAAGTGATGACGTTGCCGAAGAGCAGGCTTGCCTAGAATATAGTGACTGTGATTTATTCCTAGACTGAAGATGTCAGGAAACAGAAGCTGGAAGCGAATGCCACCGCTTAGCCGAAATTCGACTCGAATTTTACAATAATCGTTATCTTGTACGTGTGGCTGGGATTTCTACAGTATAACGATGTCGTGTAACTGAGCATCTGGTTGTACGATTGAAGAAATGTGAAGGGGGAATAAGGCCGTGAAGCTCAGAAGCACACTCTCCGTAATAATTTTGGATTAATTCATTAAAAATAGATTTACTTACTGAATAAAATACGCTCTACAGTGTACACCCGTAGAGGCGCCAACCTGTGTATAAATGATATACCTACAGCTAAAGTGGCACACGTACAATTTTATTATTAGATTGAAAATTTCCAAAAGTGCGGTGAGACAATGGGTCCAGTATTTACATAAGTTCGCATGGTAAATTTCTTTATGAGAATTTAAAAATACTAAGGAACTGTAATGGAAAATATGATATGTCTCGATAGATCGCAAAGGAAAATGCTCGAGTAAACAAAGCATCGGTAGCAAGAGGGTGTTGTGCTAAGGGTCCAACAGGTTACAATCGAAACCAAAGTCCGTAAAGGCCGCTACCGAACCGTAAAAGTCCGTTAAGAACGACTCAAGTGTGGGAATTTCTTACACGTGAGGATATTATTGTATAGTAACATTATTAGCTTTGTCCGGAAACAGAAACTCTGTGTATACGAATATGTTTCACAAACAGTTAACCTTAAATATTGCGCTTTTTATAATATGACGGGGACAACGAGTAGTCGGATCCTTTGATGACAACCTACGCTGATTTCTACTTTCTGAACGATCAATCCGGGAACATATCGGAATAAAATTTTAAATACTCTTTTGTGAAAAAGAAAAAGTTGTGAAAACTACATAATATGCTACATATACTAATTATACTCATAAATTTTCATAAAAATGTCGTTTCGGAGGAGATTGATTACAAACGCAGTGACGTAGGTTTATATATTTTAGACATTGATTAAAAATATCATCTATATTACTTGTGTACTGTTGGCCATTATAATCTCTGTAGAATTTTAGTATTTTTAGATGTATGTATTAGAAATGTGCCAAAAAATAAAATAATAATAATATCTGCGGATAAGTCCACCTTAGCCTAGCCTTGTGCTAAGTAAGTTGTAAGTAAGTGTTACAGGTACTAGACAACGGAAATATATTTAATATATTTTATAAATTTAAGAAATTTTATAAAATTTCTTAAGATTTTTAGTTTTCGCCTTAAGATTTTTAGTGTACAAATACATATATAAATATTTATCCATGACCTAGGTGGGATTCAAACCCGCGACCTCTGGTGTAACCAACTCGACGATTTTGCTTACTTCAAACGGGATATAGAAATGTAAAAGAACGACAAAACATTTTCCAGATCTTGAATATTTTTACCATTTACAGTGGATCCGCAAAGCGTGTGAAATATGTTTTCTGTGGTTCTGTTGTCATTATGAAACATTTTGGGTAACCGTGCGGTGACATGCAGGCACTTGAAACAGACGTTCATGAGAATGTTTAGACACAGGCGATAAATCACGGCGAACACGTGTACGGCGTAAACAAACGCGAAATAAACGCACAAACCAATTACAAGTGAGCTGTTTACGTTTCAACTTGTCCTCATTACGGATCAGACGAATCAATCTTATATTTCTTAAGGCACAGCTTCCGTACTCTTTCCATTTACAGTTCAAATCTTTGATTTTACTGATCAATTTGTCAGATTTAGCAGTTCAACACAGTGTGGGACCCACATTATTTCACCCGCGTTAAATATATTCCAAGTTAACAAAACAAATTTCAGGATTTTAATATTTTAACAATAATTTATATCTGTGCCAAAATTCCAAATCTGTTTAGTAGCTTTTGCGTGAAAGAATATAGGTAATTATTATTACCTTACTATCACGCGATTCGAAATTCGATGATGATCGCGAATTCAATGTCACGAACTACAATAAATGCTTTTAATCATACTAGATTAAAAACATTTATTGTAGTTCGTGATATTGATTTGTCGCGTTTGGCGTTGACAGATTGTGAGATTCTGAGGAAAACGTACATATTGCAATATTCTGATTATACTGATGATCAAGGATTTTCCAGCCTAAGTATTCCAATTATAAAATAATATTTACCAATATCCTTAAAAAGTTTCTTTTTATTGCAGTGTAGACTTGGGTGCAGCCTTTGGTTAGACGCGCTTAAGAACTCCTGCCAAGCCGTTTGCGTAAGTTCTTACCATTCTAATTTATATTATTTAAGAGTAAAATATATTGATTTTAAAAATAATTCCGTCCCATTTTTATGTTTAATTTAAATTATACAATAACTTAGTAAAAAAATCATGTTATAATATTATTTAATAACCGTCTCATATATTTCATTCATATGAACAACAACAACCAACAAAAATCATCACGCTAGTTCCCTAACGGGATAGGCAGAGAGAACGGAGCGCCTCATGTCACGGTCCTTACATACCTGCCTCGCCTCCTCCACTTCCATGACTCTCTTCATACAAAACCGCCGGACGAAGACTCCGAACACCAGCTTCCGACAGTACCCGATCAATTTGATCGTGGTATGTTAGTCTGGGTCTTCCCCGGTACCTACATCCTTCCACATTCGTACTCATTCATATTAAAAGGTCCATACTGTATACAGTTTGTTTATTGCAGAATGTGACGTCTGAAACTGTATTTTCCCGCGAGTTATATTGCGTCATGGGATGTAACGAAGCTCTGAATACGTATTTTCAAATGATAAGAGGTGAGTTTAATTTTTTATGTATATCTTTATTTTTTAAATCCTATTCCGGCTGCTTTTCGTCTCAATTTTTTGAATTTAGAAACGCATTCCGTGTAGTTTGAGAGGCCGATACACCTTCCGGGCCTCCGCCCAGAAGAGGCCAAACGTGGAGGGTTAGGTTAAAGTTATCTGATGATCTTATTGCCCGTTTGCATCATATATGTCATATGGCAACTATATAATGGCAACATACTTTCTGTCTTGGCTTTGCTTCATCATTGGTACAAAAAACACTTTAAGAGTGTTGTATGACTTCCAGCTTCATGAAATTTGTTTCAGACTTAATCGGAACGCCACCCGCCCCAGCCCTGGTCGCAGACAGTCTGACGGCGACGTCTCTGTCCCTGCTGTGGGACGCACCCACACTAGACAACTTGTCCTACCTGGTGCAGTGGCGGTACGAGGAGCTGCCCGGCAGCTGGCAGTACTACTCCAACACCAGCCACACCAACAAGTCCTTTATACACGTCGAGAACTTACGACCTTACACTAAATACAGGGTACAATATTTATCGATATCTATACATAATATTATTATACAAACTCCCCAAAATTTGTACATGATCGATGTCCTCAAACCTATCTATGATGGATTTCCATATGGTTTTATGGTTTTCATCCGTAGAATAAGAGTGATTACAAAAAGGGTTTTAATGTATGATTTATTTAGCTAGCAGTTAGTCACTGGCGAATCTGGGACAGATTACCAGTTAATGTTATAAAAGCAAAAGATTCACAGTTTTTGAGATGGGGTTACATTTTGTACAGAGAACGGTATTCTAGACAAAATT
>JAFELO010000421.1:341072-381833 GCA_017140195.1 Eumaeus atala | reverse complement strand
CTATTTTGATTTTAAAGTCAGTCAAACTTATTACGTATTTCAAATCGGAAAAAAAGCAAGACGGAGCAATATTTCCAATTGAGAGAATATTGAGATTAGCGTCTTCAAACACACAAAAAGCTTCAGCTTTACAGTATTAGTTATAGATATTCGCACATAATCGAAACTTACGCGTGTGAAACGTAGCGCCCCGTGGCGCAGCTAGTGAATGAAGTAAAATGACATCCATTTCCAATTCCAGTTCAGAGTTGCTATCTATTTGTCCGGGCGCGGTAGCAGTGGAGAGCCGGTGTACTCCGCACCGTCAGTGGTGATATCCACGTCGGACAGCGGCAAGCCCAGCTCCCCGCCAGCCGCTCTCCGAGCCGTGGCCCTGGACTCCAGTCGCGTGGCGATATCCTGGGGACCGGGGCCGTTCCCCAATGGACCGCTGCTGTCATATGTGCTCAGACTTGCCGATACTCAACCGAACACGAACGATGCTTTAGAGGTAAACTATAAATAAAAGCGTGTCTCATCAAGCGCGTCTTGTCAGCGACGGGTTTGAGACAGACAAGAAGAAAGCTCAACTCTATCTTTAAGGTGAATTCTCTATCAAGTCCCTTGAATGTCCGGTTGTCTTGGCCGGCTTTTTTTTAGTTTGGAGGCCAAATTTGCACTCGAAGCCTTTGGAGGATTATCGATGCCCGGAGACATCCGGATAATTATGTTATAGATGGTTTAACCTCCTTATATATTCCTTTTTAATGGTCACACAACCACTCAATAAAATGCGACGGTATCACTTTGCAACTATGATAGGTACCCTGTCGTATCGGCCCAAGGTTACTACAATGCAGCATGGCACTACCTCTAACAATATCATGTGCATTTGTGTATATGTGATCGTGTGTAATATTGTAGGACATGCCGGCGTCGAACAACACTTTATTCTACATGTTCCAAAACCTGGCTCCGGCTCGGGAGTACGAGGTGTCAGTTGCCATGAGGAACACGGTGGGAGAGGGGCCGCGGGCTACCGTCAGAATATCCACACCTTCACTGCCTGCGTGTAAGTTGTGTTAAGACTTATTTTGTGAAAAGGGACGGAAATATGATACAGCTGAAACTAGGGAAGCGCGCTTGATTTAAATTTAAAATTATTCGAATAAAATATTGCACTGCGGATCTTATTCATACTTTATAGTTATTTCTGACAATATAATTTAATTAAAGTTGTGATTTTAAAATCCTTGATTATTATAAATTGACTTCACACATTTCTTCCTAATTTTATATTAGGTACTTAGGATATGTCAGATGTTACATAATATGCGACTACTGAGGCACAATCTATTGTAATGACGGCAACAAGCAGATGAAATCTTTACTTCTTTACTTTACTTACTGACGGTTGCGGTTCTATCATTACAATATGACAATATTTTCACACTTTACTTATATTGAACACCTCTAGTAAAGAAGCTGGTTATCTGTAAGTCGGTTTACGGACGAAATATTTTTAAGTGATAATGGAAAGATTTGTGAACGTATTGCCTGATGAAGTGAAGGAGACAACTTGTTGTGCTCTCTCGATCGCGGACTCCGCTCATTTGGAACATTACTGAACTCTCATTACGACTTTGAATGTTTCTATGACGTCATAAGTTTTCGTTTTACAATACGTTATCACGTCAAAAAAAAAACGTATTGAAAATCCACAAACAGTCAGATAAATGAATAAATCCGTTTTCCAGCTACTCCCAGCCAGCAACCTGTTCTGATACTGGGAGGGCTGCACAACGTGCTGGCTGCGCCGGCCAACGACATGCTCTCCGACCCCGTGGAGCTGTACAGCACGGAGCATAACATTACAGGTAACATCCACGGAAGTTATTATATTATATGTAGTAATGACTCTTCAAAAAATCCGT
The DNA here is from genome assembly GCA_017140195.1 of Eumaeus atala. Lineage (NCBI taxonomy): Eukaryota > Metazoa > Arthropoda > Insecta > Lepidoptera > Lycaenidae > Eumaeus > Eumaeus atala. The sequence goes on along the minus strand of JAFELO010000421.1, from coordinate 379,920 downwards.
ACGCCCTGCCAGTACATCATGCCAGTCCTATAACAGATAAAAAGGCAGTTTACCAGTTGTCGTCGTCATCAGCGGCACCCAGAAAACTCCGCCGCCACACATAGGCCTCCTTCGGGGAGCGCCACAAGTCACACTTACAACCTGCTTAAAACTCCACGAGATCTTGTTCAGGTCATCAGTCAAACGAGTGGAAAGCCGTCCAACACCGTTTCCCAGGCGTTAAAGCGTTTTGACAACAAAACTAATTTTAACCGACTGAGTCAGAAGGAGGGTATGATAATCGACCACTAAACCCAGTGATATATTAATATGCTTAATTTGTTTCATTACTTGTTCCCAGGTGTAGGTCTCGATCTATCCAGCGACTCCCTATTCGTATCGGTGACCAGTGGATACGTTTACAGAACTTCGCTTTCCAAGAAGAACATCTCCGAGCCAATACTCACACCCAAGAACATCGTCTACAAACCCTTAGACCTGTCCGTGGACTGGCTCAACCGCCACCTGTACGTCCTGGGCGAAGTATCCTACACGAAAGAAGATGAGAAGTGGTCTAACGCGAGCGTGTATTCCAACTGGGAGATATCCAGATGTGATTTCGACGGAAGGAACCAGATTGTAGCTTTCTCGGGATTCAATTCGCGCCCTATACACTTTGAAGTGGATGCCTATAATGGGTAAGGTCATTCAAGTGTATATTTTTGTGTCCTTTTGCTGACCTGCGGGGTATATTCACGAGCATAATTATAATGCTACTATGGGCAGATCATCAAATATATCTGTTCCAAGAACGAGTTCAATAATATCTGTCGGTACTACATAACATCTATGCTACAAAAATATTTGATATATCAGGCAATAAAATAAAGTGGCATAAAAATTATCTGATGAAAATATACATGAAATAATTATATAACCTCTCGGAGCACAAAATGTCTTTTTATAATTATTTTTTTAAATTACGTTTGTTGTTACAGGTACTTATTTTGGGCTCTGCGCGGTGTGGAGCGCGGTGGTCTGTATCGGTTAGATCTGGCGAACATTTCGAATGGAGTACCGCACAACGTGTCCCCGGAACACATCGTGAGAGATGCGCATCTCGGAGCGTTCACCGTAGACCACGCGGACTTCAGGCTGCTGGTCGCGCATCACAGGCGGAACACAGTTCTAGCCGTCTCCCTAGATGGGTCCGTAGCTGATGTAAACTGTTGCTATGCAAAGCACTCGTTTCTATGTTGAAACATGTTCAAAATTCACGCGTATTTATTTTGATCATGCAAAAGTGTAGGTCTACAAAAAAATTAAAAAAACCATAACCAGCAATGACAGGCTATGGTGAAGACGTGTTAAGGCACACGTCTTCACTATAGCCTATCATTGCTTTCTGATATCTATCTGTTGTCTAGAAACGGAAAAGAAAAAAAAAATATTTTGAAGGCGATGCAAAATGTTACTAGTGTCAAGATTGACCTCCAAAAAAATTGTTTTTTAGTTGGCAACATCCTTTTCTTTCTTTTGTAAAAAAGGAACAGGACGCTAATAAATTTTCTGAAGTTAAAAAATAAGGAAAATACTTATATTTTCAGGAGAGAAATGACAGACTTCAGAAGCAACACACAGACACCAAAGTTTTCCTCTGCACTATCTATAGCGTACGCCAACGGTCTCTTCTTCTGGACAAACGGCCAGGAAATGTTGACAGAGGAATATCATGCACAGAAGAATTCTTACTTTCACAATGAATATCCTCTGGCTTTCAACACAAAGAGGGTGAATACAACACAAGTGTTAGTGGCTTTGCGAAGCTGCCAACCCATACCAGTCCCTGTGAACCCGCCGCTAAGCGTCCAGGGTATTATGGGTATTAACAGAGGAAAGGTGTCCTGGTCGCCACCGCATCTGTTAGGACACCAAGGTACAGGTGCTTGGCAGCGGTGGACCTTCCACTTGCATTTGACCGAAGTGCCGTCTGGGAGAATCCTTCACATGTGAGTGAAGTAGTTATATTCATCATTTCAATTGGATATTAGTAAGAGGTAGTTCAGCAGAATTGCGGTGCGGTTTGTAATTAGCCAGTGACCTGTTAGGGGGATGGCGTAAGGGACGCGTCGTCATATGCGAAGGTTAATGCGCGGTAGTCACTAAATGGCTATGGTTGAACTATTGTTATAAAAAGCTTAAATTATTTTAGTAATTTGTCATGTTTTGGTGTTACAAGTAATAATTGTTAATAGATACAATGGATTTCTGTATATGCTATAGAAAGTATATTTACAATTAAACAACCTAAAGTACACATTATTTACTGTAGGTTAATTAGAGAGTAGTCGGCGGGGAGTTCTATACTATTGTTTTTTTTTTACAGTTATGTTTAAGGTCTGTTAATAATCATAATTCAGTTCTTTCTTAATTTTATCCATTTAATAAATTATGATGCGCATAAGTCTTGTCGCTACTTAGTAAGAAATAGTGCCACTTTTTATTCTTTATAGTATAGTGCGGCAAAAGAGCAATCGGAGCCTTTTAGCGACTACTAACGGTCATAGACAACTGCATTATTTCAAATTGCATTATTCAAAAAAAGAAAAAGTGTGTATGTAGTTATGTACACGCAAATATGAAGTTATAATTTACAAGTGTAAAACTAAAATGTTGACTACAACTAACTTCAGAGTGTCATTTTTTTGTGACAGTGTGCGCGCGCATCGTAAAAATTTACTCTCATAATTTTTCCCTAACGTGCCAAAACAAATAATTATAAATTCAAAAACGCCATAAAGCCGAATGGTCGTTTGCCCTCTATGCTATATAAAAATGCGGTATGTCTCATTATCAGCATCATTATCAGCCCTTATCGGTCCACCGCTGGAGGTAGGCCTCTTTCAATGAACGCCAAAACGACCGACTCTAATCTCATCCATCCCGGACCGACTACTGCACGGAGATCGTCTTCCCGCCTGGTGAACGGTCTATCAACACTTCGTTTTCCAAAACGCAGCCTTCCACTCCAGAACCTTACTGGCCTATCTACCGTCTACGACATGTCTCACTTAAATGCAATGTCTATTTCAGGAAGAATATTACTGAGCCTATGTGGCATGTAAAAAGTCTGAAACAGAACACGGAGTACGTTATAAAAGTAGCGGCGGTCACTCAGTCGGGCTCGGGACCCTGGTCTTCAGAGTTTGTTGGCAAGACCTTAACCCTATCACCGACCACACTACAGAGCACACTGCTGTGGTCAGGACCAGACGGGCTCTTACAAACAGACCTGACCGGTGAAAATTTACAAACCTTAATCCACAGGCAAGTTTTTCAATGCAATCCATCGACATTCACATTCTATGCTATGCTACATTACAGCCGAACGCCCATATCATACCACCGCCAAATCAAAGTTAAGCATTGGCGTTTCGTGCGGCTTATGAATTTCCCGTGGCCTATTGAAGGGGGAGACACGGGCACGTCAGCATAACAATTACGTGGATGTCCACGAGTGTCTTATACAAGAAAAAAAAAGAGAAAGTACCAAGAGTATCTAAACCTAGCTAAAACTTCCTCGAAAAAGTAACAAGTAAAATTTTTGAAAAAACATTTCACTTACAGGGAACACCTGAGGTATTTACATATAACAGATATATCGTGGTACCGGGACAAGCTTTACCTGGTGACCAACGCCACCACGGTGCTGTGGTACAACATCACCTCGCATGTGAAGGGGGAGATGCCCCACATGGAGAACGTGGGGAGTCTGGCTGTCGATTGGGTCGGAAAGAAAATTTATTGGTCGAACCCAAAACAACAGTTGGTAAGTTAATGTGGCTTATTATTATTTTAATATTCTTATACTTAGCAACTTTTGATCTTCGAGTAGCTGGATGAACTCGAGTAGAGAGGGATCTTACCGTTCATTAATAGAGGCCCTACGTCCAGCAGATACTTTACATATGATATTAGATTTTGTAGTAACTTTTAGAAACTAAAAGTTGCCATACGTTCAAGTACGTACCTTCTATCGCGACGTGTGAGTTGTGACTAATATTACCATGATACAAATATTTTTATTTTGAATTTGTGTTTTAAGGACTATAATTTTCTTAAAACTTAACCATTTATTAAGTTGAGACGACCCGCTGGCTCAGTTGGTAACGTGGCGGTAAGTCCGCGTGTTAATAATCTTAAATATATAAAATTTATAAAAGATATTAAATATATTTCCGTTGTCTAGTACCTGTAACACAAGTCCTTACGGTACTTAGCACAGGGCTAGGCTGACGTGGTGTGATGAGTCCACAGATATTATTATTATTAAGTAAAAATGAATATCTTGGGAAAATAAAAACTTTTATCAACAGATAACGAGAGAAAATTTTGACGGTAGTAACCGTGAGCCAGTACCGATAGTAACTGTAGCAAAGGAACTAAACATAGACTCCCTGGGAGCGTACATCTACTGGAGCACCGGCCACGCGGTAGAGGGCGCCAGGCTCAACGGAGAAAACAAAATTGTGTACTATCCTGCGCAGCTGTTTAGTGGAAAGCAAGGTAACACAAGAAATGTGATACTTTTTATATCACAGTTTTAGACGACGAGAAATCGGAGCCCTTCAACGACCACGGACGCCCACGAACATCAGTATAATTATGCCGATGCGTTGCTCTCCTTTTCACTTCCCCCAATGGGCCACCGTCTACTCAAGAACCGCATGAAACGCGACACCGTAGATGTCACTTTACGGCGGTATCGAGTGAGCGAGAGGTACCTCCCCGGTCTTGCCGGCCCAATTCCATTTTTTAGCAGGATGTAGTGGATGTAGTGTCATGCACCATGCATGACACTACATCCTTGTATGCAGCATGGCACTATGCCTCTTAAATAATAATTCTGTAGGTAGTTGAGGAAACGGAGTTATTTTTTCTTTTGTGATGGTGTATTTATAACACGTGCAGTTTAGTTGATAAAGTTCTGTTAAAAAGAACGTAAATACCTGATCCTCTGAACCCTATACACTATGTGTTTATTGCAGTAATGGGTCTTACCTTAGACCTGGAGAAGAAATGGTTATATTGGTTGGTCCGAAGTTACGATGGATCTGAATTGCATCGAGCACGCACAGCCGACCAAATAGCGCTCGGGTTAAGTGAGGTTTGTAACTCTCCTTCATTTCGGATCATAGCAGATCGAATAAAAATAAAAATTGAATCGATTATTATTTTGTATACTTTTTATGCTGGTTACCGTGACTATGGTGCCCTCTGCGGGTGTCCCACGTCCGGACCTCCACTGGACGTGGACCTCCCCTTCTCAGCATCCTGGAAGTGGCTGTTGAATATAATGATGAAACTTATTCTAGGTTTCTACATCTCTAGTGACTCGTCTGTCTGGGACAGCTACACTGGGACCACTGTGTTACTTCAGCGAGAGACTCGTGTGGGTACAGGACGCGTCGCGCGCTGTCGTCTCCGACCTGGCTGGTCGGTATACCGCCGAGCTGATGCCCCGGGTACACGTGATAGCTGTTAGAGATCCCAGCTTACATGAGAACAGTGGTGAGCTTCCACATCCCTAGTGACGCGCGCTTGTTTGGGACGGCTACGTTTGGTTGCTTTCTCTAGTTACGTCATTTAGTTGGAAATTAGTAGTAACAATAAATTTTTTTACAGAATTATTACACGCAATACCAGAGACAATAAACGCGTCGTCCATCACAGTGCAGGGGGAGTGGAACAAGTTTAATGTGTCGTGGGCGCCATCTGTGCGAGTGAATGTGAACAACAGCAGAGTCTACTACGACGTCAGCCTACACTTTGTAGACAACCATAAGATAGAGGTAGACAAAACTAACCAAGTAATTTAAATTTAAATTGTTTGTACGTATTACCACATCAACTAACAATGGCTTGATACGCATACAAATGTATGACATATACAGACAATAATGCCAGCTCAGGCAAACGATGTCCGTACACTTTAGTTCAGCCCAACTCTATACTCAGCCAATTGTAATACGAAACAAGACATTTAGGCGTTGCATCTTGGAAAGAGACGATTTATTTTAAATATTTTTTTTTTTTCAGAAAACTGTCGAAGTACCCTGGGTAACGGTGTCCCTGCCTGAGGTGTCACCATACACGGGCGTGGCGGTAACGGTGCGCGCTCACACGCATTGGGGCGGCGGACCGGCGGCGCGCACGCAGTGCTACTCGCCGCAGGCGCCGCCTTCGGCGCCGCGCCGGCCGCGACTTTATCTGCAGCCGACGCACAGGTATAAGCAGTAAAAGCACCGAGGATGACGGTGAAGTGTTCATAGTGTCACTATATACGTGTGGAAGACACTGACAAGTAACCAGATAATTTGAGTCCAGTATTTTGTACCCCAAACCCAAAATCATTCATATACCACTCATAACCTTACGTCTTATACACTTAACTCTGTCTCCCTGCTGCCACTTACAGCATTGAACCAATTCTATATGACTTACCAGAAAGAGAAGATATCTATTTCTAGGATAATGTGGCGTGGTATTGTTACTGTACTAATGTTACTATCGTAACCTCTCGGAGGCTATTTTATCCTAAAAAAGGAGATAACAATAATAAAAATTTGTTGCAGTGGTGGACAGCTGACGGCAACATTCCGCTGGGAAGCTCCTGAGCGAGCTAACGGCGTGATCCGCGGGTACGAGGCGCAGTGCTGGATGCTGCCCGCCAGTGGCAGCGCCAACGCCAAGGCCTCCGCCTGCGCCGACGCGCGCCTCTCGCCACTGCACACGCAACTCATGCTCAGGGACTTAGTACCCTCATCTCACTACTATTTTAGAGTAAGAACTTAAATTCTCTTTATGTTATGCAATAAAGGGGCAGCAAACAAACAATAGAGTCCTATATATCTAGCCACATCCATAAGTATAAGACACCAAAAAAAAAGTAGATACGTTATCTTTTTTTTATTTACTGACCATAAATATAAAACACATATCATAACATTTTCCTACATAACTGTTTGCACAGTTTGCCTGCAGGTGCGAATTTCTTATATAATTCTGTATTTATATAATTATAACTTAACTATTCTTATAACGATTAAAACTGTTTGCTAAATATTAATTACTAAATGTTTCGAGTAGATGCCTTTTCAATACTTTTTGATTTTAATTTGTTTGACTCCGAATATATCCGGGAAGTCGGAGAGTCGGGAGTCTCCGGGCAGAGTATTCAGGACGTATGGAGGTTTTTTAGCTGAGGTACGGTCTCCAAAGTAGTCATTAACTGCGGATACTTCGTGCTTGCCCGCAGACATCTACCTAGTACCGTGTTTGTGCTCTATCGGCATTGGGTTGTGTTATGCTTATTTATTGCTAACCTTTTTGGGCTAACCTTTTTTTTATCATACCGTCTCCCTGTACCGTCCCCTAATGTGTCAACCTAATTCCAACTTTCCCGGTCATGCCAGCTTGTATGAGCTGCAATTTAGCAGTGGCTCAGAAATATAAAAAAGCGTTCGTGGGAACAGAGGCGACGTTTTAATTTTTTTTATTTATTTTAGGTGCGAGCTTTCACTGATGCTGGCTTTGGACAATACTCTGAGGTCGTGTCCGCATCATCTGATGAAATAAATCCTATACCAAAGGTCATGATATCCTCGCAAGAATCGATTAAAGTGACTGATTTAGATTCTGGGGAAACTGAAATGATACCGAAGAGCACTGGCACACCGATGGACTTTGTAGTCGCAATTGAAGAGAACATCGCGTATTGGGTTAACAACTTGGAAGAAATATTTTCATCCCGAATAAATAGCACGGGGCATTATAAGGTAGAACAAAATTTCTTATGAATTGAAATTAATTTTATTTATACTCTAAAGACTGAATCATGCAAGTTTCATTACTCAAAGCTAAATTAAGAATGCAAATCTACTCAATTGACTCACTCATGAACATCCAAAGAAATTCTCTTAATTCATGGTCGATAATCCATTTTTATCGACAATTATTTTTTTAGCTCACATCTATTAACGGTTCGGCCACTAGCATATGCGTGGATTGGGTCAGCAGATCTGTGTACTGGACTCAACGAGAGATAGTCTCTACGGAGTCCTTCGTTATGTATCGCGTAGATTTAGGAATACCAAATACGCGACCGCACATAACTAGAATCTTGTCGACAAAACAACCGATTTACAGTCTACAGATATCGCCATTGACCAGGTAAGCTAAACGGACAATGATGTCTCTGCTTAGCATAACATGAAACTTATATCTTAGTAAGTGGTAGTGTTGTTTTTAGTAAGAGATATTGTCACGCTGTTTTACTGCCTAATTCTGTCGGCACAAACGGCAAAGTGAAAATAATCATCACTTCATCTTTAACCAACTTTAGCTCGTTTTCCTTTCGTATTATGAACTTACACAGGGAAACACAAACGTTTTTTCTCTGTTACTGTTGTTGAAAACTGTGGCACTCCTACGACGTGAAGGATGGCTAAAGTTGTCCTTTGCGGATATTTATGGACGTCGATATTCGTGATCTTTAGAGTTAAAAGAAACAAAATATAGATGGTCAACCCTGTATACTTTGTTTCTTTTAACTCTTAGCCATTTCTCCCTCTATCTACACTCGGGGATAAGTAGAGGACTTCCTTGCATTCCGTCGCGGCTTGGATCTATCTACCTACAGACTGCAACAAGCTTAACTGATCTGAGCATGTATTTAGCTTACACGAGACCACCGTAAAGTGACAGACATCGGTTTGTGAGTAGCCGGTGGCCTATGGAGGGATGAAGAAAGAATGGCAACGCATTTGTATAACAAAATGGCGGATGTCCATGGGCGTCGGTAAAAGTCGAAAGACTCCGATTGCTCGTTTGCTCCCCAATGCTTAAAAATGGGCACTGTGAAAAGATAAAATTGAAACTAAGTATGTTTACATCTTGTCTCGCATACACAGAATCGCACAGATTCTGTGTTTGTCTGATTTTTCAGTGTCAAAATTACGCCTCAATTATGCTCGTTACGTTACTTTAAACTTATATCTTGATATTCTTTTAGGACTTTATACTGGTACGAAGAAAGTAATCACACAGGTCTTGGGGTTTTGATGGCATCGAAAGTTAACGGTTTGAATGTGGGACTATTTTTCAACTGGTCGTACGAAGACCCTCAACAAAAGCGAGATAACTGTGACTGCCCAGAGAATCCTCAAGTAGCCAAGACATTTGTCCTCGATCTGACACAGAAAGACAGCGAACTGTTTTGGGTGGACCCGTGGGCCCATCGCATCGTAGCTGTTGACACCCGAGGCTGCAAGTGCAGAACCGTTGTCAGTTCAAATGAGAAAAAGAAATACGGATTCACAACCACGTCCATAACCGTCGACAGTAGAAACATTTACTGGTACGATTCGGCGGAAAAAATGATATTTTACAAGAATAAATTGAATAATATGGATAAAATAGAAAAAGTGAGAGTATCAATGGGTTATAAAATTTTTGCCCTGGACCCGAATAGCCAACCGTATCCTGAAAGAAAATGTCTTATTCCACATATACAGGAGCTAGCCCCAAAGGCCGTGGCCAACACTGCAAACAGCATAACACTACAGATGCCACCTGTGTACAGACCCGCACAGTGTCGAAGATTGGAGTATGAAATGCCTGTAACAGAATTCACGATCTACTATCGCAAACATTTAAACAATTCTACAATTAATTGTGATAAAAACTCATGTCCTTACATAACATCTACTGGCACAGTAGTGGCAATCACTGAGTTAAGTCCGTTCACAAGTTACTCTGTAATGTTAGAAGCGACGAACTATTATGGGAAACTTTATGAAAAGAAACCAGTAGTGGGTACACAGCTAGTTTTGCAAACCGCTGCTGAAGGTATGGCAAACTTTCAAATAAATAGAGGTCACACTTTTTTTCTTTAGGATATCCTTAACGGGTTTTCTAATTGCAGCTCCAACGGCTCCAAAAGACGTTAAATACGAAGTATTGAGTCCAGTGCTTGTACGAGTCGGTTGGACTGCTGATCCAGGGTTATCGTATGAACTGCATTGGCGTACTGACGATACCATCTCACTGCCACACAAATTAAAAGGTAAACGTAGTTAGATAATCCAGTAATTATCAAAAGATGCAGATCTGGCTAATACTACAAAGTCATCGTCCGGGAATAAAACTCTTGCATTGACTTCTCGTATGCCCCAGTATGCTATAAAAAACATTCTCTAATTCTAGAGCACAACATGTTTGAGGTATCTGAAGGCAGCAGCGCTCTCATGACGCCTCTGACTCCCAGCACAGCGTACTGGGTGTGGGTACGCGCGCGCTCACGACACAGCAGTGTGACGGCCGACAGTGCGGCGCTGCGCCTGCGTACTTTCCCACTCCCTGCTCCGCTCGCGCTGCACAACGCCACGCCCTACTCGCTGCACGTCACGTGGCCGCCGCCAACGTCTTACGTCTTGCATGAGTAAGTCCTTTTAGTTGTAATTAGCACAGAACAGAAAACATCTTTAATCTCAAAGGTCCAGATGACCCAACGGGATGGCGGGTAAACACGGTAATGAATATTATGTTTATCGTCTAGCTGTGCATCCTTTGAGATACTATCTCTACGTGTACATCTGTACAACTTAAAGCATAGACAAGGTAACTCTACCTTATCTATGCTCTAAGGTCTACGTTGCGTTTGCCCACTAGTGTCCAAAACACGTTAGAAATTTGGTGCAATATGTTTTGATGCTTTGCCAATAAGCCGAATATGTATATTTTCTATTTTAGATACAGAGTGGAGTATATCGAAGTGAGTGAAGCTAGCGATGTGTGGAAGCAGTGTACTGTGACTAACGCCGTGGAGTGGACGGCTGAGGAGCTAGCGCCTTGCACTCAGTACCGGTTTCGTCTGCGGCTACAGTACGTGGAGCAGGCGCCAGAATTCTACTGGCCGCAGGACGAGCAATTCGTTTTTGAAACTATGGGTGAGATTTAGTTGACTCATTTACTAAGCAACGTTCTAGTGTGAAGGTTGGATGTTATTTGTTGACATATTTTGTGCCTACCTACGACACTTGGTACCTGCAAATAACTACTGGAGTTGAGACAAGACAGTGTCTTAGTAGTATTTTAACTAGATCCAACCTGATAGACAATCCGACATAATAACAATCTGTTACATCATGTACCACCTGATGGTAGTCCGATCTTTGTATTGTTACGTCTTTGTGTATAGTGAAAGATAATGATGAAGATCATTTTGTTATATATTCAGAAATTCCTGGCCACATAGTTAAGGCTAAACCTAAAAACAAAGTGTGCATACGTTTTAAATTTAATGAAGAGCGTGCTTCCGCCGCGTGCCGCGCAGGAAGACGCTAATTGTGGTGATTCAGTAGGAGTGGTGGCACACTACATTATGATCTCAAACAGTACTCCTTGTAAATTGTAAATTCGTACAATGTTATGAAACATCTATGCCATTGGATTTATTTTATACTTAACAAAAAAAAAACATACGCACATAAATACAAGACACAAACAATACAAATATTATTGTGAATATACCCTGTACAGGATAAGAAGCCTTCCAAAATGTTACAAAAGTGAACAAAAATTAGAAAAAAAAAGGTGAAACCAATGGAAGAAATAATATCAACTAACAAAAATGACGAGAAAAATAAGTTACGGTCATTTAGAGATCGATCGATCATACCCATGATGGGGAAAAATATTATTTTTTAATGACTCTGAGTGTTGTCTGAGAAACCGTTTTGGGGTCTAATCATGATCTTATTATTTTATCATCATGTTTTATTTTTCTATTTTGTTTTTAAAATTATAAACCTTGATACAATGGTATGCTCTAAATTAAGTAACTGAAACGTAAGTAACTTTTGCCCATACAAACATAAGTGTATGACTAAATGTAACTCATTATATTGCTGACGAATTGCGTCGACAGGAGACGAGATTTCTCTTTCTCAGATGATAATGATGGGAATCTGTTAGAAGAGTGGAAAGTAGGGCAGAAGCAACGCATCAGCACAACTAAGTATGTTTTATGTGCGACGTTTAACCCGGCGGAGTGTAATGCGACAGCGTCACTCTCGGCCACATCTGCTAGGTCGACGTGTTCTGCTACGCGAACGTAGCATTGCTACGAAGTAACAGATGGTTTAATTTTTAGTTCTTAATCATCTGCTACGCGAATCCTGGTAATATTGCTGGCCTTATATAGACCCCTGCTAACTGGTTAACCGTCCCGACTTATTCACGACAGGTGACGTGCCGAGCGCCCCAGAGGCGGTCCGCGTGGATGTGTTGGGAGACCGCGTGCTGCGCGCCTGGTGGACTGAACCCAACCCGCGTGGGGCTCCTGTCACCGCCTACCGCATCTGGGGCCGCCCCTATAACAAGTAGGTATATTGATTATATTTGCCATATTCTCCATAATTAATGCTTATCCTGAGATTTGATGAGAGAATTGATCATAATAACGAAGCCCTTTTCTTTCGAAGTTCTAATGGTAGAAGTATTTGAAGGCAGAAGCTTCTTTTAAGTTGGGCATCATGAAGCCCCATCTAGCGTGAGACCATTAGCGAGTGGCCACTTTGCCCACGCATAACTACGCCTCTGCTTCAACTTTTCGAGATGAATGCCAGAACATATAGTTAAAAACACTTACGTACCTAGAAAGTAAGAAGACAGAGATAGATTGTAACGTCTACGCTTTGAAACGACTCTTCACTTCCTACACAATATGACGCAATTCACTAATCAGTCATCAAATTCAATGGCACTTGGTACGTTCGTGGTTCCAAATTTAAGATCCAAACAATAACAGATATGTTTTCTTTTCAGGGTAAATTATGTAGAAGAGAATACAACGAGAAACCTTAGCGAGATGCCCCTCGATATACCCAGTGACGTTAGCAGCGACATGAAACTGCTCATCGCGAGGGAGGGGCTGGAGCTGCTGCACAACGGCACTGGTAAATGAATATGTTTTGTTTTGTAGTCATTAAGTCATTTAAATTTCTCTATTCTATCGTGATCCTTTGTATACATGTGTATAACTATGGTTACAGGGCTATGATTTTCTCGTTTGCCGTATCTGTACTTTAAAAAAACTTTACTCAACTCTGCCTACAAACATATAGTCAAAAACTTCTTTTTTAGGAGCAAAAAACATAATTGAATTTTTCTGTATATCCAAATCCAAAGTAAGCTTGTATCTTAGGAGACTGATTTTAATGGGCATGCATCCTATTAGCAGACATTTGTACAAACGACTACATTTCTTAAGCTAATAATTATAAGCTATTTCTCTTTGTGTGTGTTTTGGTTGAGTACGTGCGTACCGTCACATTGTGACAAGGTTGTTCATGTCTATATTTTCTCTTTAAAGATACGTACTGGCTGGTGGGTGCGGAGGAGGCTGGAGCTGGCTGGTGGGTGCGCGTGCAGGCGCGCAACAGGCACGGTTGGGGCGCGTTGAGCGCCGCCGAAGAACTGCGCGCACCACCTTCTCGCCCACGAGCCGCACCCGTCGCGCTCGCCGCTGCGCTCGCCGCACTGCTCGTGCTAGCGCTGCTCTTCGCCGCCCTCGTATTCTATGGTACGTTATTAAATGTTATTACAGCATTCATCAATGTTATTATCAACATAATCATTAGCAACAACCTCTTTTCCTCATCCACTACTGAACATAAGCATTTTAGTTAAAGCCAATATGGGCGACGTTAAGAATCTTATTTGACAAAATAAACGTCCAGCAACATCTTGGCACTAAAGATTATTTAAGATATTCAATAGTGCATGAAAGACAGAAGAAATGTTTGTAATGTTCACAGTTTAAATTACAATTTACATGAATACCTACTTATCAATCGACGTTTGCAGCATATAATAATCGGACGAAGAAGAAGGCCGCGTTGGAAAGCCAAGCCACTACCAACATAGTGAGGCGCGGACCAGACGTGGAGTTGGCGACGCTGCGTCAACTACCGATCAGACATTCCACCAACATACTGTACAACCAGGTGAGTGGATACTTCTTTTATACCCTTTAGTTTGATAAACTTTAACTTGTACGGTGATACCAGAATTTGTTTCATACCTAAGAAATAAAAGTCAAATCACAATTATGTAATGATAATCCGTAGACGTAGACACAGCCGGAGAATCCATTGCTCCTACTTTACCTAATTAGCTTAGGCTATCCGGTCTTACACAAACATGAAACGTAATAGCAAAGCCATACAGGCTTTACCAGTCGTGCTGACTCGCTTGACTGCAATGTAAAAATGGCAAAAACTACTCACGATGAATCCAGTTATCAGCTAGGGCAATCGATTGCTACTTTATTATTGTCTTAATTTGATTTTGTCATGTTACTATTTTAACTATCTTTCAGGGAATCCATCTACCATCGGATGCCGAGCTTACCGGTCTACCACACATCAGGCGTGAACAAATCACTCTCACCAAGTTCCTGGGATCTGGAGCGTTTGGCGAAGTGTTTGAAGGCGCCGCCAGACAGATTGACAATGTTAATGGTGTCACTAAAGTGGCAGTAAAGGTGAGCATGGTTTTTATTGTACTAAATTAGCAAGTGGAAAGCTTTAGTGCCTAGATACGGCATTATTTGTATGACGTTCCTCTAATTATATCAGAGCAAAGATTTAACTGGATCAGATGATGCACGTAATTGTTGCTCCGAGTCATAACGACGGGAGGTTAGCTGTAAATTTTTTCGACTGTAGAACCAATTACAACTCGCGGCCGTTTTTTGTGACACCGCTGCGTCCCGCCCTCACCTCTCTAATACCCTGTTTCATACTATATAATAACGGTCTGCGCTATACTTTCGTGTCTATCTCTATACATATTGCACTCCAATCGATCACTATTGTTAGACTTCATGAAGTCCCTGCCTGCAGTTAAATATTTATTTCACGCCGGTGTTACTTGAATAGTTTCTTCTCATCAATAACTGCTACATACGCTCTGTCGCAATTCATAACTATGAAACAATGTGATAGGACATTTGAACCAGCTACTTCATTCTTTCTTCTTATGTTCAGACATTAAGAAAGGGAGCTACAGAACAAGAAAAGAACGAATTTTTGAAAGAAGCTGCTCTGATGGCCAACTTCAAGCACGAACATATTTTGCGGCTACTTGGTGTTTGTCTCGACAATGACCCCAATTATATCATAATGGAACTCATGGAAGGTGGCGATCTGCTCAGCTATTTGAGGGCGAAGCGGGCGTCCCTTGTAAGTGTTTAATTGCTATTTTAATTGGAACTCACAGGTACCAGTCTTTTATATATCTGAACCTCTTGTTGCATGCCTCGTGGTCTAGTGGTAACCACAGTCGCGAGGTCCAGGGTTCGAGTTCCGTGTGGGACCAAAGTTTTATTGATATTTTTCATTTTCTACTAACAGTCCGAAGTCTGGCAGTTGGCAGTTTCATAACCCCGTGCCTCGGACAGGTCCTGCGCTTAATTTTTTTCTGGTCGCGTTGTCCTATCAGATTAGGCGAATGAGAGGCAGGGAATGCACTTGTGCCTGCCCACACACTTGTGCAGTGCACTTTAATATATCCTACGCAGTTGTCTAGTCTATATAGAGATAGCTGCCGTGGCCAAAATCCGGCTAGGACGATATTAATTGTAGTGAAGTTGTTGGAACATTTGTATAGACCTATCAAACATCATTTAACGTTCGTTGCTATTAGAAGGTGATCCCAATACGCCTCTCGTCATTTCATCAAAAGCAAGCTCCACTTGTTGATCAAATTGGATACCGAAAAAAACGTAGAAAGATACCTACTGTGTACCTTACATTTAAACCACGTTTAGTTTACATCTCGTTCTATCCCAGGGTACTCCGGAGGCCCTCACACTCCGCGACCTGCTCAGCATGTGCGTGGACGTAACGCGCGGCTGCCGCTACCTGGAGGAGATGCACTTTGTCCACCGTGACCTCGCCTGCCGCAACTGCCTCGTGGCGCCCGCGCCCCGCGGTGCGCCTGCGCCCTGCACCGTCAAGATAGGAGACTTTGGTCTCGCCAGGGATATTTACAAAAACGACTACTATAGGAAGGAGGGGGAAGGTACTCTTCCATTATGCTAAGAAATAATAAAATACTATTCCACACGACTGAATTAAAATATAACACTAACTTTATTTTATGCACTGGCCATGAAAGGGAGGAAGTACGAAAAAACTTCTCTATCTTACTACTATATACGAAACGTAACTCTCTATTTCTATCTTCACTAACTTATATCTGCCTCTCAACTTCCGTTGGCTTCGTTTTCGTAACGCTCACGTCATGCAGTCGCTAGGTTTACGCTCCAAGTCAATCATGCGTAAAAAAATTTCATTGATCGCAATAACAATTATCATCTACACACATCTAACAGCGGGGTAGTATATTTCACGTTATAAACATTACTTATATGGATTCTGCGTCAAAAAGAGCCAGCCGCTCACCATTTGCCACTTCGGTATAGTTCAATTACTTATCATTAATTGTGTGTGATAATGGGGTCTAAAACCTATCACTCGCTTGAAGCAGCAGTAAAGACAGTTAGTTCTTTCCCCTCTTCATTATTTACTCAAATACAAAGTTAGATATTTTCGTCCTTCTAAATTAATTAGAAATCTCAAACAACAGCTTTTTTTTTAAACTTAGTTAAGTGTCACACGTACGAAATATCCTAGTGTACATACATAATCTCAAGTTCTGATCGGTGAATTATGATGAATCATTAAATATGCACCAGTTCTTATAACAGGTTGTATTACACCAGTAATTCAACTGTGTGAAACACATCCTAGTCCTAGTAGTTTTGTAGGTATGAAAACCCTTACTTTAAGATCTTTTCTAATTATTCTCTTATGTGGCATAAGTATACATTTCTGGCTCTCTAGGTGGATAATTATACCTGGAGAGCCAGCAATGTGTAGTTATTAATATTTTATACATAAAATAAGCATTAGCATAACCCGTGTCATCAATGTATAGTCTATAAGTATCAATCTAGTCTAGTAGCATAACAGAAAAAAATTTGGAACAGGTCTCCTGCCGGTGCGATGGATGGCTGTAGAATGTCTCATGGATGGAGTGTTCTCGTGCCAATCGGACGTGTGGGCGTGGGGCGTACTCTGTTGGGAGGTATGTAACTCAGTTTTGATGTAAATAACTCTAAGACTGTTAATAGCATATTAGTTTAAAAATCCAATTTTAAAAAGTACCCTTAAAGTGATGACTTGCAGAGAGAGAGCCATTCTCTCTGCAAGTCTTTACTGTATGAGGCACTGCAGTCGAAGCGGGCGGGCCGTATGAAAGCGGACTGGCAAAGTACCCCTCAGTTGTTATAATAACGTTAAGTGCTCGATGGCTATGTTCGACAGAAAGGTTCCGATGATGCGGCTTATTGGATGGGACGGAGGTAGAGGAGAGAACAAGTCTGCATAACCGTGTTAATAGGCGCCTGTTATAGCAAAATAGCTCCTCCTGCTCTATTACCCCGTATGCTGTACACCTAAAAGTTTTTTTATATTATAAACAGCCCATTGATTACCACCTGCTGCCATAAACATCCGCATAATAGCTATGCAAATGCGTTGTCCCCTCCCCTCCAATGGGCGAATTACCTATTAATTCGTATAAATAAGGTACATGTTGCTATTTCCAGGTTCTATCGCTGGGTCAGCAGCCGTACCCCGCGCGGACTAACCGCCAAGTGCTGGCGTACATACGCGCCGGCGGCACTCCCGACAGACCTCCTAACTGTCCCTCCGCCTTGTGAGTCTATACCTGTTATAGTGGAATATTATATTTAAATAAATATCACTTTCAATTAACCCAACTAATGTGTTTATGAGACAATTAGGCGAGAAAAACTATTATATTTAGGAGTCATCCGAGGCGAGTGATGTTAAATAATATGTATATCGTCAGTTATTTGTCAATACATGTATGTACGTGTTAGTTACGAGCTGCTGCAGAAGTGCTGGAGCTACAGCGCGGAGCTGCGGCCGTCGTTCCGCCAGTGTCTCGAGGTGGTGAGCGCGCTTAGGGACAAGACCTCTCCCAACATCACGCTCAGCGCCGCGCCGCAGCCCGCACCGCATTACCTCACGCTGCTACCAGACGGTACGATAATACCCACTCGCGTACCCGCAAGCCACTCATCTCAATATGATTGGATAGCTGATATACCTATTTTCTATATAGGTGTAAGAATTTAAAAAAATGTAGTGTGACTTCAGTCTCACAACTCTCACCCACATATTCTCTTAACCTGCCTAAGTACCTACTGACAAACTGACTTAATTGAACGTTATCGTGCATGCACATTAAGTTTACTGTAAACTGCCAGGATATGGGCATGGTGACCGCGCAAGACTTGTTCATTACGTATCCGCGGCCATCAATCTGAACTGTCAGAATATTAGCATGTTGAACGCGCAGGACTTATCTGTTACGTATCCTTGGTCATCATTGGGTAACGTGTACGACTAACTGGATAGCTGATAGTGTTGGAACACTATCAGCTATCCACTTAACTAGAAATCTTGTCTTTTCTCTCTGCCTACGCCATGAGGGAGCTGGCGTGAAGATGTATTGTTGTTGTAGAAATCAGTGGAGCAAACCAACAAACCAAACGCACTGCGTGTATTCTTGTTATACACGACCCAGTGGTGGCCGAAACACGCCTCGTCACGGGGTTAAGCGACTAACATTCACCAAAATGATGCTTTAATAACGGACTATAAATTCACTACTACCTATTGTTCCATATAAAATTTCTCGAAGTACCTACAAGATTTAGTCAGCGTAGGTGCATATAGCAATACCTAAAGCTAACGTACACTTACCTAAGGTATACCTTAGCTCTCAAGTTGGTCACCCCTCTAGCGTGGGTGAGGCCGGGTGGGCACAAAAGTAACAAATTAAGGCTTATCCAAAATAGATACACAATAACATAGGATAAAAACGATGCCTGCAACTGCCATGCCGTTATCTCCGCTCCTTTGATTGGCTATTATTATTTATTACCTACCTTACACTTACACGGTGCTGCATGTAATAGTTAATATTGCTTGTACAAAGAGCAACACCATTTTACTTTCTCTGATGTTACCTTATTACCTCCCTATTGTATTTTTTGGGATACCAGTCTTAACTGTGTAATGTGTAATCATACTTCACCTTCGACAAAACAAGAAAGCCTGTATTTTAAACATAATTTTGTTATTTTTTAACTTCATCACAAATGTTCTTTCGACACTTACTAACATAATCAGTTTGCTATAGAAAACGCTAATAACCGTTCATATTGTGCATGACAGCATGTGACGGCGTCGAGAACCGCACCTACCTGCTGGACGAGAATGCCAACACCTGTGTAGGTTTGTTCACTGTTATCATTACTTACAATGTGCATTCATTGCACACTTATATAAGTGATATTCAAAAGTATTGTGTATATATGTAGGGTTATTTTAAACTTGATAAATTGTTTCCGACGCAAAAGGATAGAATTACATAACAGTCTCTACCTAATTATAGGAGTCATAATTAATTTACATTGGAATGTATTCAACTATACCAGTGCCTTATACCAATCATTAGTAAAGAACATTACCAACACTCGTGACTACTCAAGTTATAATAATTATATAAACAAAATAAAAGAAGAAATAAAAATAGAGATATTATGAATGGCATGAAAAAAGTTTAATTCTTGTGAACAGTAAGTAATATAGACGGTACTTCCAGACGAGGACTTCCCGGAGCAGCAGATGGAACCGTCGCGCCTGCTGCCGCAGCGACCGCTGAAGTACGTGGAGCTGCGGTACGACAGCGACTCGGACACGGTACGCGACGGATACGAAGTGCCCCGCGCCCCCTTCTCGCGCCACAGCATCGTGGGCGTCGCGCCCAACCGCCTCATCAAGCCACCGCTGTACCGCACGCACTCGCTGCGCACCGCACGGCCCCCTAACGCCACCATCGTCCCCCTTCGCAACGGCATCGCTAAGAGGGCATCGCTGTGCGAGGAGGTTGGCGTCTCCTCGTGCGCGTCTGAACGCGAGCGGTTGAGACTAGACGTTGACCCACACGTGTTCAAGACTCCGTTTTAATCTGTGATATTAGGGTAATGGCGTAGTATGGACTCGAGACGTGGGCGAAGTGTTTAGAGATCAGTGGGCTGCGAGTTTAGAAAAAGTAAAATATATGGGAATTAAAATATATATTGGGAACAGTAGCATTATCATATCTTGATTATATCACCAAACGGCGAAATATTAACGATAACGCATATGCGTCAAATGTTAGCCACAAATTATTTGTCAGCAATGGTGTAATCGTACGCGCTCTAAAGTATATTTTATTTGTAACTTGGGCACTCACGATTGTAGTGTGGTCAATGGCAATCCACAATATCAGTTATCCAACTGTATATAGATCACTGGCGAGGCCCAATCTGACGGTAGCTATTCAGGAAGGAAGGTATTTCTATTAGGTCCGCTTCGCCTACGCCTAGCTACGCCACCGATATTAGGAAATTCGATTTAAATATTCCACCGATAGATCTGACTCGTTTTACTGAATATTTATTTTAATGTTATCTGTAAATAAGGGAATCCTTTTGTAAATATTAGTGTAGGAGTGTTTATATGGGTACTGAAATAAATTAATATGGTAATAGTAATTTTGCATTTATTTATACTTCATAGTATATGCTAGATCCTAAACATATTTAAGTTTCTACTGGTCTCGTCAGGTAATAAAACGTACATATCAGAAACGCAGTTTCATTTTCTACTGTTGCCTTGTATTCTTCTTTCGGGCACAAAATAATATTTGTAAAATTGAAAAGACCTTAAAAAAACATAGGTATGAAATACTTCTAGACTCTATAGTTGGAACTATTACTATACAAGATTTGCCTTAACTATATGATTCGCTGTTTTCTAACTAATAATGATAAGTTCAAATTACGTGTTCATTTGCATATCTGAATGTACTCAAAATCTCTTTAATTAGATGAAAAATATTCTTGTCATGCTGATTTTCGGAACTAATAAATTAAGTCATTTAACATCTTTAAGTATTGACTCTAATTCAAAAACTTAATCTGAATGTCAGTTATCATCACAACAGATCGCGTTTCCTAATTAGTGGTACGTATGGGTCCCCACGGACACGCCTATGACCTAAGACTAAAACTGACTAAAATAGGACCACAATTTATTGCTATACAAAGAAAAGCGGACACATTTGTCACGTAAATTAAACTCTTTCTGTTCCTTGTCAGAACACAACTATATTTAAAATTTTGATGATAATTATTAATTTAAAAACACAATTGATAACATTTTAGTGTATCATTCGTATGTTCAAGCTATAATATACCGACACCACGATGCACTCGCGCGCATCGTCAGAAGACATTCTTATTCTTACCTTAACAAGCCAAAATAAGTGTAACTTCGAAATTAATCATTTTTTAAATAAATGCATATTTCCAATACGCCAACTCAAGACAAGTAGACCGTCGTGAAGTTGCAACGAGGCAGTTTCGGGAACTGTCAAACTCTGTGCACGTTATAAATACTCTGCACTACATCACTGTGCGTGTGCGTGTGTCGCCGGGCCAACTAACAACATTGTCGTCCGTATCATTCACCTAACAATGAGTTCACACGACCGCAAAATGATACGGGCTCCGAGCGGAAAGCGCCATATTTATTGGTTAGACATCTTTGTTGGGAAGTAGAGGGCCCACTCAGGCCAATTTGCAACGGGCCTCAAACGGTTGTCGTTGAGCCGCTTCAGACACTGCATTCTTAACGCGAACAGAGTACGGAAACAATTTATCGACGCACGTTGTACGAATACTGCAGTGACACTCGTGATCACTGCGCGCTCGGGAGTATTTCCTTGGCACGAACACATACCGATGCCATTTCAAATACAGCGTGTCGTTTCATGACACTTTATCATTTCAATTAAATGAAGGAACTAATACAATTACAATTAAAACTTATATATTATATTTCCATACGAATCTTTCTAGCCATCTGCAGCTTCTTCTTCTTTCACCCGTTTGGTCTGTAAATAAGAATAATATATTTTTATAACAGAGTAACAACTTACAAACGGACACAAATCCATGAGTGTTTTTAATTTACACACAGTAGAAGTGTAATTTCAGATGAGAAACGTACGAGAGACGATGTGAGAAATGTTATAATTTAATAATTTCTATTATAGATATATTATATGCTGGACTCGAACCCACAATCTCTGGCGCAACATACACGGCTTATCCGAGTTGTATGTTACCACTGCGCCAGCTGCGTCTTTTTAGCGTGACGTTTAATAGATTTCAAATGACAATTCATAGTGATTTCTAATGAAACGTACATACGCACGTACTCGAGCTACCGTTACCAGTTAACATGTACGTGAGCGCACCTGCTTGATGTGATCGCTGGTGGGCAGCGCGGGCTCCTGGTCGTCGTCCTGCGCGTCGTCTTTGCTGTTCTCGTGCAGCAGCACGTACTCGCGCTGGCTGAAGCCAAACTTCACCACGTCCCGCTCCAGTAGCTCCACGTACCTCCGTGGTTCCACCTTGTTGTTGTTCACGAACGTGCCATTTGCGGAGTCTGCGGAGTTAGACGATAAAAATAATTTATTAAAAAAAACGGACCTGTAATTTTATATTTCTACATACCTTTGGGATATTAATAGGGATATTTTTGGGAATTGAATTATTAGTGAAAATTATAGCAATATATGTGTTGTAAAATATTCGAAAAATACTTAAAACGCAAGTACTATGTAACATATTACAGCTACAATTGAGGCATTTGGTCCAATAATCTATACTTATAAAGCATAAGGTTATATTTGTTTGAACAATTCACTGTTCTGATTCATTAAAGTGGGTGGGGCTAACCAAGGTCTATGACGTAGGGCCGAACGCGGCGCCCCGTTGAGCCGTCGGCGCGTGTGAAGGGCGTGGCGCGGTACTGCAGCGCGGCGTGCTGCTTGCTGATGGATGGGTGGTCCAGCGCTATGTCCACCACTTTCTTGTCTCGCCCCATCACGAAACACGACTGCCGGTGAATGTACAGGATGGGTAATGCCTTGTCTCCCTTGAAGGGATAAAATCTGGAAAAAAAAATCGTCTATCTGTATTAAGTATCAAAACGATACTGTTAATGTACGCCTGCCTGGATTATTATTATTATTTTATCCTGTCACGGATATCATATCGAAAAATCATAAGTGCCAATTAATATGTTAGATACCTTATTGATTGCGTGATTGAAGCTGTAACTTTAAAATTGAACATATAATATACTTAAATAAACCTGAATATACATTTATTTATGTAAGTTGCGATGACCAAATGGTTCAGATATGTAATTTATTATAAATTTTAACACTTGAATAAATGAATAAACTTTATATAGGACAGAATAGGTGTATATAAAAGAGATTAGTAACCAGGCTGCATTAAAACTGATTGCTACGATGTCTACGCTACGCTACGATTGATGAGGACGTGATGAAAGAAAGCAAGTTATTTGCATATGCAATGTTAATAAACGTCAGTGGTTGTTTTTCCTATGCTTTAAAAAGGAATAGTCACATACCTCCACCTGCGCTTCGGTTGTTTGGCATCGTCGGGCTCCGTGTACTTGATCACGACTCCGTTGACCGTGTTCGCGTCGGCCGTGAGCTTGCCGGAGAGACCGAAGTTCGGCTTCTCCTTCTCACCGTCCTTACCGTCGCCTTCCTTCTTTACTTCTGTTTTACCCCAGCTATACTCCTTCTTGTCATCGCCATTGTCAAATCTAAAAACACATGAAAAATGTTAATTGACAAAATTGTGGAAAAATGACACGAATAAATGGCACCATATTGATTTAACATAAAGCACGCCCATTATTAGGAGCGCCTCATGTATTACTATTGCATTTGTTACCAGACTACAAAAGTATTCGTGTCACACACACAGTGAAGTTGTGTGTGGGTTTAGTTTTTGAGCCCACCCATGACTAACGTGAAATACACAGTACAAGAAATAGTCTTACCTTGTTCGGCGTTCTCGTGGCCCATCAGGCGGAGGTCGCTTGTCTCTGTCCTCACGAGAGTCCTTCTCTCTAATTCCTCTGTCCTCCTTATCGCTCCTGCCCTCCCTGTCCATTCTCGGTTCTCTTCTCTCTACTCTCTCTTCTCTATATTTATCGACTGGCTCACGTCGCTCTCTCTCGTCCCTTACTTCACGTCTCTTCTCTCGGTAGCGGTCCTCTGGGCTCCTTGATTTGGACAATTCTCTGAAAAATACGCGTTCAATATCTTTTGTGTGATATAAGCTGATTTTCTGATCTTGGTTCATGGAGTGATAATTCTAATTAGTATGATTATAAACAGCTTAAAACAAATGTTAGTACACATAAAAATATTTAGAAGAGGGTGCTCAGATATTGAAATTCCTTGCTCAGCAGACCCAAAGAACCCACAAAGGATCGAGTTCCATAAACTTTTAGGGACCAGTTAGGGACAGATCGATTTTTTTAAAAGTCGTATGGACTTTAAAAAAACTGTTGTAATCTTTTTGGTACAGGTTTGGTACTTTATAAATGATAATTCGGATTGTTTACTAGTAATGTTCTCTTTTTGTATTGTATCAAATTTTTTTTTTAAAGTTATACATCTGTATAAATTACAAGATAAGATAATTTATTCATTTGCATTAACATAGGCACAGGTGTACCTATGAAAGCTCTAGTAGAGGAAAACAGTAAAACTAAAGTGGCGACAACTATTATTTTATGTTCTGTTCACATTCAAAATATTTTATTTTGAATGTAGGAATAGATAATTGAGCTGAATCTTCACAGGCCTAAAACAAGTTCATTGTAGACTTTTAAGTCATCTGCATACAAAATGTTACAATTGGAAATAACATATAAGGTACATAATTGTAATGCTGAAGTAGTAATGTTCCTGAATGGGAGCCTGTAGAAATTATTGAGGCAACCTTGAGGAACGCCAGACAGTACGGGCACAAGTAAATCCCTCGCCAGCAACAAATCGATTGTATGCTCCTTCCTGTAGGAATCAGGCCACATGAAATGATCATACTGAATGTTAAAAGTATAAGTTTAATTTTATTATCCAATGGATCTTATCAAACGCCTTGCGAAAATCCGTTAAAATAATTTGAAGGATTTTATCGCGGTTTATTTAATTATTTAAGTAACCCGACAACTAATTCCAGACATGCACTCAGCCCACCCGTGACCATGGATGCTGTAAAGCTTCTGAAACGTCGGTAATTTTATTGTAATGAGTAACATTTGCGTAAACTTAAGACATCTCTATTGATAGAAACTAATTTTGTCATGAAATAAAATCTATACCTTGGAGGTGGCGGTGGCTTCTCAATGCGGACAGGTCTCTCGCGACGAGCCTCGCGGTGCCTGCAATTGATAAAAATAAATTAACGCCATAATAAAATCGGATCACATTTCTTGAATTATTGCAAGGTTAAAGCAAGTACAATATAACAAAACGTAGCCGGGAGTAACGTTCGGAACGAAAACCAATACTTTACGAATATAATGTTCTCTCGCTTTAAAATAATTTGTTGCATTTGTATACTATACTTATATGAGTTACACAAAATATACACACGCTTTAGTGGTGACGAAAAAATAAAAAATAAAACCTTTTATTGACATTACAAACATCAAAACCTCCGAATATGAGGCATGTACTTGACACTCCTTTACACTTACCATACATTTAGTTCAGTCGGAGTGATGTTTCAGGACAGTATACCTACTGACACAATGTCATCCTTTCGTGGATATCTCTATGTTGAACGTTTATTACAAATGTAGGAATAAAATTACAATACTTCGCTGTTGTAACATTAATGTAGCATTGTACTACTATTGATGTTATTCCTATTTCTAGTTACATTACTACTACTTATGTCTCTGGTGTATCTCCCCTTTGTTAAAACGAAACATAGATGATAACTAAATAAATTTGTATTATTATCTTCTTTAACATTGTGACTATACAACTATGGGCTTGAACATGTGCGTCAAATTCTAAGTTATGTATAGTATCCAATTGTAGAGTGGTGTCTATTCCTATTGCCACCTCTTATCCTATAGTCACCATGTACAATAAATTATTTGTTGTAGTACTATATATGATCAAATAAGTGATATTTGATTCAATACAGGTTTTTTTACTATATTTGTAAATTCCTTCTGATATATATTTCAAATACTAGCATGGATATTGAAAGAATAAATTTTCTACTAAAAAGTTAATTATCAGTGTTTTTTTTAAGGCCAGCTTTATTTTTTTGGTTCCAGCAGCATGTATGGTTCCTTGTATAAATTATCATAACTTGCTCATTCGATAGTATTTTTACATTTCAAGCAGTATGTTTCCATTTTTGATAGTAAACTTACTTGTCTTAATTATTCTCATAAATGTTTTTTTTTGATCCAGCAAAATATTTTTGTTCCTGCTAGTATGTTTTCTTCTTTAAATTATGAAACTTGCTTATTCCTTAGTATTTTTACATTTCGGACCGCATGTTTCCACTCTTGATAGTAAATTTAATTGTTCTAATCATTTTCACAAATATTTTTTTGATCCAGCAGTACGTTTTTGTTCTTGATAGTATGCTTCCTTCTTTAAATTATCACAACTTACTTGTTAGTACTTTTACATTTCGGACAGTATGTTCCCATTCTTCATATTAAATTTACTTGTTTTAGTTATTCTCACAAATAAAATTGCTTTATTAATCGTTTCTTCTTATTTCGTCTATTTTTTCTTCCATCTCTATATCTCACTTTATCTTCTTGCTATCCTTTCTATTCTTCTCCTTAATCCCATTTTGATATTCTTCTTTCATTTATTTTATCTCATTTAAAGTCAATCCAATCTTAAATTATTTTCATTAAAATTAATTTCTTTATTGCTTTCTTGTCCTGTCATTACTTCTAATGTTCAACTATTTCTTTGGTTCAAGACAATGTTGTTATGATTGCTGTCATAATATCTTCGTTATGTTATAACTTTATCCGGCTTAGTGACATCTTGGTCATTGAAATGTATTATCCATATAATAAGATGTGTAAACATAAGGTGATGTGAATGATTAGGCAAGTTCGAAGTGTGCATCGAGAATATTCTTTGTTATCAACAAACAAACACAGAACCAGTTATATGTTGACATGTCCACATAGTCTTAGCACTCTCTATCCGCTCTATGTTCGTTGAGTGCCATATCGATGAATAAATCAATAATAATTACAAATACGTTTCAAACATTCCTAGAGTTATTATCGTTTAAGTTGAAAACATTAAAACGCTTTTGAAACAGCAGCATGTCGAGATCAAACTCATTACAATTCTCTGTTGAGCTGACACTGTAAAGACAAATATAGTTATTTAACGGCACAGATCGCTGGCGGCACACACATGCAGCTTGTCTTGGCTACAATTTAATTTCAATTGCAAAAACTTCTAGTGTTAGAAAATCAAACAATTTTTATAAATTATGTCCTGTTTGTATTCTGTATGCCAGTCAGACTACTTAGTATTACGTAAGCTAAAATTTGTTATTGTTTAGGCATAAATAGTTCCAGTTATAACAGAAGTTTTATAAAGCCTACGTAATACTTAAATGCCTATTACTAGTATGTTGGTAAGCTGATAGACAAACCTTTCTAGAGAAAATCTTTCTTCCTGGAATCTATCCCTCTTCTCAACATACTCCCTCTCACGATAGCGTTCAGGCTCTGGAGGACCACGTCTAAAATCAAAATCTGCATATAATTTTTTACTTAATAGATAAACAGATAAATATAATCATAATAGATAAAAATACTATTAATAGATATTTTTTTTCATCACCTTTCACGGTAATCTCTGTTTTCCACAAATTCTCTTCTTTTGTTAAAAGCTCTATCCTCATATGCATTGTACAGAGGACCTGAAAATTGTAAAATCCCACATTTCATAATAAAACATACAGGTAGTGTTAAAAATGTTTTGAATTGTACATGATACAGAGTTTCCGCTTCACTGAAAGCACTGAGATTTACATATCATTTTTAATCATAAGCCCAGAAGTGAATAAGCGAAGTTGCTTATAATATTTTTTTAATACACAATTACATACCTCTCGGTTCCTCTCTATGATAGGTGTCATCTCTCTGTTTCCTGCGATAGTCTTCCTCTTCAAATCTTTGTGGCCTGCAAGACGTAATTTTCAATATCATTACCAAAATATTAATTTTAAACTTCATGTCATTCTTCTGTACTATTTTACCCAAATATATTCGACACTTTTTGCACAAAACAATAACACACATTTCCTTTATTTCCAATTATCATATGTATAAAAACATCCTGATTAAGACAAAAGAAGTAAACATATTGCCTTTTAAAATCTTGATATTCCTTTGGTCTGGCTCCATAATGTTCACGTGGCTGTTGATATTGCACCTGGGGATATCTTTCCCTTGGTCTGTCATATTTTTCTGCTTGTGATCCATATCTGTAAACAAACAAAAACATTTATGTCTCACAATAGGGTTGCAGACTATTATCAGAAATGGACTTTAATAGATAGTGTACTTTTATATAATAAAAAACTTTTAAATGAAATTTACAATCATATTTTAAATTTAAATGCACTTTTAAATTTTCATTTTGAATTTTAGTGCTAAAACACTTTTAATCTGTATTATTGCGCTGAGGACATTGTTACAGTTTGCAAAACAAAGCACATCACATGTAGAATGTGTTGCCAGTATCCACTTGAAGTTGTGTAAAATTAATTGAATAATCTAGATTATTCAATATATAGTAATAATAATAATAATAATTCCAAGAAAAATTACACAATTTCACAAAACTGAATTGTAACAGTTTACAAAAAACAAGTACATTTATGAAATGTCCCTGACCTCTTTGTGCCTCTTGGCATAGGCCAAGTGACTTCCACTATTGCCTGCCCCCTGCTAGTCGCGTCAACATATGGCCAGCAGTCTTTTAAATTTTACTGATTCATGACTGTTGCTATCTCTTGGGTACCACTCTGTCACAGCCTTGCTTCACATTTCATGGTGATCACACATCATATGCATTCATCATCATCATTATCAGCCCTTATCGGTCCACTGCTGGACATAGGCCTCTTTCAATGAACGACAAGACGACCGATCTCCTGCTACGCGCATCCATCCCGGACCGGCCACTGCACGGAGATCCTCTTGTGAGTACTCATCGATTTACAACAGTTCTTTTTCCTAAACGCGACCTCCACTCCATAAACTTACTGCCCATCTGCCATCTGTTCTTCCGAGTGTGTGACCAGCCCATTGCCACTTCAGCGAGCTTATTCGTCGCGTGATATCGGATACTTTAGTTCTCTGCCTTATGATTTCTTTACGAATTCTGTCGGACAGAGAAACACCCAACATAGCACGCCCAATAGCCCGTTGAGCTACCGCAAACTTGCGGACCAGTCTGAAATTAAGAGGCCATGTTTCGGCCGCGTAGGACATAACGGGGAGAACGCATTAATTCAAGACTCTTAGTCTTCAAGCTCTGCGGTATAGGCGGCGAGAGAATGTGACGAAGCTTCCGGAATGCTACCCAACCCAACTAAATCTTTATATAGGCTTCTTTCTCGAAGTTATGTCTACCTAATTGCAATAGTTGCCAGAGGTAGTAATATTCGTCTACGTCTTCGAGAATAGCACCATCAACGTTGACCGACATAGGGAGAACGTTTTCGTTGGACATGACCTTTGTCATGTCCAAGTTCATCCAAATGCCAATACGTCGGAAAGATTTATTTAGGCTGTGTAACATTTCCTGCAAGCTCTCCAACGATTCGGCCAACAACAATATCGTCGGCGAAACGATGATGTGAGAAGTACTCGCCGTTAGTATTTATGCCGCATTCTGCCCAGTTTAAAAGTCTAAAAAACGTCCTCCAAAGCATTATTGAACAGTTTCATAGAAACATCCCTCTCTGTGTCACACTCTTCGATGTAATTGGATTGGCCTTGTTTGACCTCCCGCAATCAGAACAGACATAAAAGCAGCGTCATGTAATGCCCTCAGTACTTCGACGTATCGCCAATCGCTTCCAGAACAGCCCAGGTTTCGACAGACGCTTTTTCATAGTCTACAAAGGCATACTTTTGTAGAATTTGCCTTATGGTGAAAATGTGGTCTGGTGGCTGAAATTCGTCAAGCTTTGTGGTGAGATGAAAAGACTTTTGAGAAGAAGAAGAAATGAAATTGGTCTGTAAATTTGAAGAAGTGATTTGTCACCCTTCTTAAAAAACAAAACAACGTTATTTCCAAGCCATGCCTTGGGAAGGTACGCCCCGCTGAAGGACATAATTAATAATATTTTTTAGCTCTCGTAACACGGGTTCGCCTCCTAAGATGCTCGACTGTAATTCCGCCCTTCTCCCCTTTAACCTGAGCTAGAGCTAAACTAATCTGACTCAAGCTGAAGTCCGGAAGATCACCTGAAAAAGTCGTGTCAGGCTTGCACGCGAATCGTTGTTCAGGGTATCGGGATGAGTACCGTGCGACGTATCTAACTTGCTAT
The DNA here is from genome assembly GCA_017140195.1 of Eumaeus atala. Classification (NCBI taxonomy): domain Eukaryota; kingdom Metazoa; phylum Arthropoda; class Insecta; order Lepidoptera; family Lycaenidae; genus Eumaeus; species Eumaeus atala. The sequence continues at coordinate 349,196 of JAFELO010000421.1, read as the reverse complement.
AGAAAGCTTCGATCTCAGATAATATCTCAGGCTTAGAAGAAACGGTAACCCCAGAATCAGTCCTAACGTTTGTCAGATGACTTCTTCCAAGCGGCTCCACAAAAACCTTCGACCCTCTATTCTGCTCAATCGCTTCGGTAACTCGTCGCGTATTTGAGCAGCGAAGGTCTCGGCGTATTAGAATTATTTTATATTGCTTAGAAAGAAGCTTGCGTTCCCTCATAAGTATAAGCATCTGAGAGTTTAGCTTTTTCTGCTCGTAAACTTAATCTTACAATATTCTTCACCCACGTCCCGCAAGCAACCAATCACGCCACTCATGGCCTCGTCAATTGCTATTGTAGTTACCGAAGTATCTAGGGCAACGAACCTGTTTCTTAATTCCAGTTGGAATTTTTCGATACCTACCGTGGTTCGCCGGAAGTTAGGTAGTGTTGACTATAGTAAACGGACACGCTCTCGTCGAAAGCCTATATTCGGAGAGCCTCTAATCAATCAGTGACCACTTCCGGTCTTAAACCTGTTGATCACGGAGACATCCCTAAATATATGCTGTAAAGTTTCGGTCCGTCATAATAAAGTCAATCTCGCTCCTTGTCACAGTATCGGGGCCCTGCCATGTCCACTTCCTATGGGGCCTCTTCTTAAAATAGGAGTTAATTACGGGAGGAGGAAGTTTACCAGCATTTGCCCCCTGCGATTTCGAATTCCGACTCCATGTTCTCTATATATATGCATTGCCTACCTTTATTCTGTTTATTAATTTGCTTAAGAGGACAATAAATTTTATTTTGTATCTGAGATCCTAAGTACCGATTCGAGCAAGAGTGAATAGACTCATTCGCTTGCACCCAATTATGCTTGCTCCTTTGCTTTAACATTTTGCCAGTTTCTCTTTCTCTAGGTTTTGGTGAGAGTCCATATTTCAGACAAGGCAAGAAGGCAAGAATACATGTGAGATAACTTTTATTTATCTTTTTTAATGTCATGCTATTTCATAATTTTTAACATTACTGACATGTGGGATTAGGTTGATTTGGTAGTGTGCTCTAATGATTTGTTATTGTTGAGATAGTTTGTGTGTGTGTTCCATGTGTTACCCAATTTCAGTAAATAAATTATAATGCTAAAAAAAATTTAATGCTTAGGCCACATGGAAGTGTTCACTACAGGCACTACAAAGAACACCTTTTGTTTGACAAAAATAACAAATCATTAGTAACATAACAAACCATTGTTTGACAAAAATAACAAATCATTAGTAACATAACAAACCATTGTTTGACAAAAATAACAAATCATCAGCACTTTCAAAGCAATCTAAACCTACTGCTCTTAAAAAAATAATAATATATAAATGTGGTAATTAGAATTTATACTGTTAACAAAAACAACACATCTTCATGCTAGTTCTGCTAGTAGATACCTCTGCTGGCATGCTGGTACGCAGATAAGGTGGCTAATGGAAGAACTGTGTGCCAAATATCACTTTATTTATTATACTTTTGATACGAAATATATGTTATTTTTTGTTATTTTTATACTTACCTCATATTTTTTTCTCTGTCATAATTATCTTGATATTGGTGTCTATTTTCCTTGCTGGAACCACGATAAAATCTTTGAACTTCACGTTCTCTTTCATAATGCTCCACTGAGTCTGAACGCCTATACTCCTTTCTGCAACATTGCATTAATTATTACTTTAATAAAAAATAAGTAGGTTCATCAAATGCTTACCTTTATATATAATTATTATGTTGTTATAACTATATTTTAGATGTTAAACACCCAATACTGTTAAACACACAAGAATCCTATTATTAGTCTAAACTAAAATAATTGAAAATGTGTTACATTCTATATTTATCTATCACATGTCTGCAAACACTGGCAAGAGTGTGATGATATCACAGGCCCATATATGAGCTAATTTATGTGTAATACTAGAGGTAAAAATCAGACTGTTTATATCTTTAAATCATTACATCCTATTTTAGTTAAGTTAATCTTTACAAAATTTACTGGTAGTAGTTGGTGAGAAAGATGATGGGTAGCTTCTATCAAGTGTTAATCACTTTGTCCTTATTAACTGTACTTTTATTGTGTTAGTAATTAATCAAAACAAGTACTGTTATATAATAAGAGGGAAGGCAGATTGATAATAATGAAAAATAACTTACTGATAATATGTTTTTTTATGCTGACTTCCTTCAGAGGATGGCCTCCTTTCCTTTACAACACTATGTAGAGTTCTGTGGTGTTCTACAGGTCTGTCATTATCTAAAACGAGCAACACTTTTAAAAATAATCCTTATAACTCAGTGTCAAGCCAAGTCTTTAAGCTTATTGTTGAACATGCAGGAGTGCCTTGTGTAGTAGTGTTATGGATGTTCAAACATAGATTGTTAAGTTCCTCGACTTAAGTCTGTATTTAGGGTTAGACCAAAAAAAATATAATTTCTAATAACAAACCGAATTCGCTAAGTTGGACTTGTTACATTCCCATGCCTGGAGCAGCAGATTAAGCTGTTGGTTCTGCTATAAATTTGTACACAGTTGTGCCAGCCTACTGTCTCATTGGAGTAGATGAATGTGTACAGTGTGCACTACTACCTACACACACACACTTGTACGCTTTTACATATCTTGCACTGAGAGCAACATTAGCCGAAATTTACCTATGAAGGCATTATTGTTAAAACACATGACCTTTATAAGTAATCAGATCAGGTGCAATATTGCATATTTAAGATTAATACCATAATGTAATTCCGGTTTCCTTCAGACGCATGAAATCCTTAGTACCTATCTACTATTTGAGTTTTATCACCTCTTGGTATTTTAACATAAACACATCTATGACTAATGTGCATCTATAACCTCTATAATTTAGTACGCAATTAGGTCTTGAGACAATAAGTATTTATTGAACTAGGATCAATACCTTCACTGCCAGAAGAACTTCGTACTCGCTTGGAATGTTTATGTTTGTGCTTTCGTTTTTTCTTTGTAGAAATTTCACCTTCGCTGATAGATATGTTATCGTCGGAGATATCTTCGACGGAATCAGATCGCCGTTTCTTTTTGCTATGCTTCTTCTTTTTTTTCTTATGTTTACGTTTCTTCGAGCGTTTCTGATCATCTGAGTTACTTTCAGAGTCCGAAGACTCTGCACGCTTTTTTTTCTTCTTGTAGCGGTGTTCCGATACAGAAGAGTCATCACTTTCGCTATTGGAAGAACTACTCGATTTGCCGGAAATTGACTCCTCTGATTCTTCAGACGTATCATGATGACGTTTTTTGGATTTCATTATTAAAACTTGTTTAAGTGTTCTCTAAACTATTCTAGCAAATCAAATACTCAATACATATACGTAAAAACACAGAACGCGTAAAAACTCACTACGTAGTTCAGCGTCCAACAAATTTAACAATGGACGAATCACGAAACTTGTGCTCGAAACTCAGAAGTCAAAACTCAGAAGAAATTCGCACAGTGCTGCCAACATCAATAAAGTCGCTAGGAATAAAATGAAAAGTCGCAAAACTTCTAAATATAATCTTACTCGGATGCGTAATGTGTAAGGTAAAAAAAAATTAAAATTTCAAGTATTGAACATAACGACCTATTCGTTAGGTTCTCAAACACTTTAGGTAATGCGGTATTCCTCGAGGTGAAGTCAGTATTCTATTCATTTTTAATTTTAACATTTGTTAATCTAACTATTCATTAATAAATACTTCAAAGAAGACACTTTGGATAGGCCGTACGCTATCACTTCAAAGTACTAACATATCTTCATTTATACAATTCTATTGTACATAAATCCTTGTACTATCATTCTAAGCGCTAATTTTGTAGCCTTATTTTATCAAAAATAATACAGATCTTTGACATTTAGTATGGGTACGTAACATTAGTGGGGACGTCTTCCTTGTACAATGAAGAAAACGAATTAACTAGAAAACTATTTGAAGAAATTTATGTTTTTAAACCCCTAGCAACCAATATTTGAGCGGGCCAAGGGTCCAAACAGAAATGTCTTCATAAAATTTCTTATATTAAATATTATAAAAAACATTAAATACACTTAGCACGGGACCAGTTAAAATAAACATGGTGTGATAATCTCAGATACGCATTGCTCACAGGGAACGAATGGAAAAGGGAGACAGAAAGTTAGCCAGTCATATGCTGTCCCTTTCGGCTTAGACGGACGCGTTAAGGCTAAGAGAAGATAAAGTGCCTAATTCAAAACTACTGAGTACACACTTGTTAAACCGGCAAATCAACTCTTATAAGTGATAAGGGTTGTTTTGCTGGGTCCGCAGCAAGGGTATGGAAAATAGATAGTAGCCGATTCTCAGACCTTTTCTTTTTTTTTTCTTTGTTGGCGCGGGGAAACGCATTTACGCGCCTTCACTGGCCCTGAGTGGGGTCTAGTGGTGTGTGGGACTCGCGGCAAATGATAGTGCCGAATACCTACAAAAACCACCGCGAGTGCTATCAGTGTCGCCCTAGGTGAGGTACCCCGGAACAATAATCATCAGGGCACCTCTCGACGGCTAGTCGTCTCCCTAAGGGACCAACTCCACCTCCACAGATGGGGTTGCCCAGTACTACAGGACAACCCTACCGACTTTGGGCAGGGCGATGGGGTGAGGTTCCATCCTCGCTCTTTGCCCCGTGCGCAAAAGCGCCACCTCTTGTTGCTCTTAGGTCCCCTCTTCTTATAACAGGGGTAACAATTGGCTTCGCCTGGGTTCACCCCAGGCTACTAAACCCCACCGTCATGACAAGGCTTGAACCATGGTAAGGAGCAGACTCTTAGACCTACCTAAGTATAGTGTAGTGGTGAAAATCGGTAAAGCCGTTTTGGAGGTGTAAGATAACTAACTTTGTGTATAGATATATGTGTACATTATTTTATGAACAAGATAATATATAATAGTCACGTACTAACGTAACTTTAACGTTGTAATGTTATATAATTATTAATTAATCGTGACAAAATATTTTAAAGTTTTAACAAATGGGGAACATATCCGGGAACGGTAATCACAGGGGGAAGAATATCATACAACGTTAACTGTTAATGAAGAATATTCTCTAAGATATTACAGAATATTAGAATATACTCTAAGGGAGGGGCATTCAAGACACTTTCAAATCGGGGGGTCCCTTAGTCTTATCTTAGACAAAAGAACAGGTTCTCTTTATAAAAAAAAAATTTACGTGACGGATTTGTCTATATAGTCTGTGAAGACAGTATATAAGTATTATCTATGGGGAAGACATTATTGACAATTGACGTGCGGCGATTTGTGTTTTGTAAATTGAGTTGGCAGATCTAGAATTACTTACAATAAATTAACATTATTGTTTTACTGCTCTCTGAATAATTAATGTAATTTACCTATATCAGCGTATTAAATAATTATAGCATTACATTACTTAATTAAAATAAATAATAAATTATCTGAAGTCATGGTTTATGAATATGTTAAAAATTGATTAATTTATTTTAGGCGAATTATATTTTTGTTATAATAAGTAATATTATAACAGAAATGTTGAATTTTTTATTAAATTGTTTCAGCTTTTATTAGGATCGAAAGTAATTAACAACGAACGTTTGTAAATATACCTAATTGAATAATGGCTACCAGAAAGAGAAGTGGGTCTGGGTCCAAGAGACATTTGAAGGAAAAAGTAGTTCAGATTTATGAATCTTTTTTTAAAGGGGAAGACTTGACCAGTAATAATCCTACATTTTGGGATGAATTTTTTCTTTTAAAACCCAAGATTCCTCAGTTAGAAGCGGAATTACAAAAATTATCTGTAGAACAGTTAACAAATATGAAAGAGAATATTAATTTATTAGTTATCCAATGTATTGAAATGCTGGGGCAAGACCACCACATAAGGTAATGATTATTTGTAATGAAATAAATACTTATTATTGTGTACTTATACAAGAATAATTTAATCTTCTTGATATATTAAAGTAACTTAAAAAGGTACTAATAAAATAGTTTTCATGTTGTAGACTGTAGACGTCTACAGTAGACTGATATTTTGTGAAACATGTGCAATAATAATTAGTGCTGTGGTATATTATTTTGTTTTAGATTAGTTTATGCCCTACAAACATTCAGTGCAATTTTAACAACTATGTATGAAAGAGTAGGTCAGGATCATAGCATTAACATTAAAAATATATTATTGGGTACAGATAATGCTAGTGTAAGGATGCAAAAATTATTGGAACATTGTAGTGCAGTACTTTCAGGTATGTACCTACATCATTTTAGTGTAAGAACTTGTAGCTTCAGTGTGTATGTAATCTGCCCTAAGCAACATGTATGTTTTTCCTCTGCCTCACATAAAACTGCTATGAGATGTTTAGGAACAAAGCCTTGCTCAAAATAAAAATATTGGCCTGAGTCTTGGTAACAATAAACTTTGAGATTTTAGTAGCATTTCCATATCATATAAAAAGTTGTCTTCAACTTAACATTATTGAAAATGTGGAGATAATCTGTTGTTTCTCTGCACCAGTTTGCTTTTTTTAAGTGTTAAAGTTTTGTTTGTTAAGTGGATGGATGCAAAATGAGTTTTTCTTTAATTAATTGTTATTCATGTGACTTGCTTTATTTTCTTTATTTTATTTTCAATTGTTGACAAAGCAAATAAATAGAAGAAGACAAATTATCAGCTTTACATATTTTTTTATCTGGTTATTTATTTGAATGTATATTAGGTATCACATGTTTTATCAGAAGTGGAAAGAGGGTGAAAAAGGACTCAATATATTTGAATCCTTGCATATTTACTTAGTGAAATAATGTGATATTTACAAGTACATATATGAATGGATAGATATTTATATTTACATACTTTAATAAATTTTATTTCATGGATTCAGGTGATGTTCCTGATAGTTTGAAGTCTATGGTTTTAAAGTTACTGCTGATCATAGCTACAGGTGTTGACAAACAAGATGATAATCCGCTTATTGAATACCTAATGCAGAATTCATTATTTGAGCCCCTCGTGCAGTTACTGTGCACATCAACAGAAAGGCAGCAACATGGTAAATTACTGAAAATGTTATTTAACTTGATTCAGTTATCCCTTTTAAAATCATCAAATCTCATGTTTATAAAATATCCTTGTATTTGTTACAAAACCCAATCTTTAAGAAACTTGGCTAACCATTAAGTAAACACATTAAAAAATATGTAAATAAATAATACAATGGAAATATTGATGTCTTGAGTTTACACAAATGTTACTAATTACTTTCTTTAACAGATTTATCACAATTTATTTAGTCTGCCCAACCATGACCATAATTACTGTAAATGATCTGAAAGATTGGGTTCATTTAACAACTAAATAAAAAATGATAAAATCTGTTGAGGTGGAAAGTGGGTGACACTGAAGATAAGTAATTAAAAAGTGTTGTTATATTTATGAAGAACATGTTTTTACTGTATCTTATCTTAACGGAAACAATTCTAAGCATACCTCATGCTTATAAATGGAAATTAACTGTACTTTTAGGTCATGATGTTGTGCTGCTCCTAATGTTCATGGTGAACTATAAGAAACAAGAGTCGGCTAATCCATACATTGTTAAACTTTCAATTCTCGATGATGAGTTAGCACTGAATGGGTAAGTAATTGAAATTGATGACATGTGATTACTACCTATCTAATTAAAGATATGAAAAATATAGGAGCGAAGCCAGTACTTTATTTATTTTCTCGAGGATATACTTACTTTATTTATTTTCTCGAGGATAATGGATGTTTATCGTTGTATTATATATATTATATAATAAAAGAATCTTAAATAACGTTCAAACAATAGTTTCAGCTGTGCGTTGTCTGTCAGTCATTCAGACTTTTTTTTTTCGGACCTGAGCGTATGCTTTGGAAGCGAAAAGAAGCCCAATGCAGCTTCATCGGATTGCTCCGAGTGCTTGTCTGGCGACGAGAGTAGGTTACGGCTCGAAAGACGGACTCTCAGTATTGGTAAATAGGTAGATGTAATTAATATATTAATCTAATTGTACGTCAAAAAAATAATTTAAACAAAAACAAAAGGAATA